>NBJL03002275.1:0-11525 GCA_002087855.3 Entodinium caudatum | reverse complement strand
GGGGATTGGGGATTGGGGATTGGGCCCAATCCCCAATCCCCAATCCCCAATCCCCAATCCCCAATCCCCATATTTCATCAATATTCAAAATTAATTAATTAATAAATAAAGAAAGAGCTAAATAATTTTTTTATAATGAATTAAATTTTAATTATTTAATTCTAAATGAAGAAATTAATTAAGAAATAATAGCAAAGTTAAGCTAAGGAATATTTTAATAAATATGAATCCACTTTTAGATGTTATTCCTTCTTTATAATCAGATTGACTAATAGCTTTTAGACTCTTTTTAATAATAACTTCAAAAGGCTGTGGACTTAAATTAGGAGTAAAATAAGGCAAAAGAATTATTTCATCATATAAATAATTTTCATCATCTTCTTCATCAATCCAAGGAAAACAAGTTATTTCATAATTCTTTTGTATTTTTGAAAGTTTTGGAATCACGCAAATTAACTCTAATTCAGTTATTTTGCTTCTTCTTATTATTTGAATATAAAGAACAAAATAGCTTTTTTTAGCAGTAAAACTGGAAATACTTCCTTCAATATCAACCATAAGGGAAAATTCACTATTTTCATCTATATAACTTTCTTCAGGTAATATGAGATGATTTATTCTGAATACAGGATATTTTGTTTTATCTAATTGATGAACATAAAGAGGGATTTCAACCTTTTTTCCACATAAAATATCATAAACTAAAGATAAATTTTGAGTACCTTTATTGAAATAATCAATTTCATCGTTTCTAATATTGCAAAAGATATAATCAGAGCCAACTAATTTTATTGCTTCGCAGTTTTTTATTAACTTTTTTGTATCATTATTTGAATATATATTTGGAATAAAATTAGCTTGATCTTCAGAAAGAGGGAGGTAAGTTATCAATATTCCGCTTCCTTCTTCAGAAATATAATAATTGACGATTCCTATGTATATATTCAGAAGAGTATCGTATTGATAATAATCAAATTGTTTATCAGAATTAGAGTTAAATTGTATATTGATGGTATTATCTTTAAAAATTGGTTTATAGGCTTCATATTTATAAATACCTTTTTGATTGACATTGTATGATTCCAAATCAAAATTACATATACCTTTAGTACTATCCAAAAAAGGTGCTTTATTACATTGATAATAAAAAGTACCATTATCACCTTTTAAATATAATTCAAATGGTTCATCGTAATCACTAGGATTTGCTCCAATATATTCGTATCTGCAATCATCTCTAAGATTAAGAGTTACTGAAATTTCCTTTTCTTCTGGATCTTCAACAGTTTCAATATAAGGCTCAGAAAATGCAATATTTTCTATATTTATTTGTCCAAATTCAATTTTGGCAAATCCATTATCACAGAAATCTTCTCCCCAAGAATTCTGAATAATCCAATAATATTTGGAATTCTGATAACCATATCCTACAATTACAACAGCATGGGCTCCCTCATATTCAGATTCTCCATCATATTTATAAATTATATTTTTACATCTTGGTCCTCTCAAATCCGATAAATCTGCATAAGCTGTTATATGAGTTACCAAAGGGCCATTTTTAATTAATTGATCCATCATAATTGTTACAACATCATAATAATTAAATGTAAAATCAAAAGTGGCTGAATAAGGATTTTTTGCTTTATATTTCACAAATTCATCACCGTTTTTGCATCTGGTTGGACATTCTTCAACTCTAGTTCCTTCTGCTGAAGTAAAAGGCATACATGTTTCAGTAACTGTACCATTTTTTACTAAAAGGAATTGAGTATCGACAAGATATCCTCCTGAATCACAATCTCCTGAAAAGCATGAAAGCATATATTGAGGAGATAAATCAATATTAATCCCTTTTTTGAAATATCTATATGCTAATGCCGTTGTTGCTGCAAAGGCCCAACAACATCCACATTTTTCTTGATTTTTAATTCTGACAGGTGGATTTACATCTTCAATGAAATTATAACTTTCTGGAAATTTATATTTACTTATTATATCTCTGATTTTTTGAGGATCATATATTAGTGATTGTCCTTCTTCATCATTAGTATCCTTTGCAGGGAAAAACCATTTTTCAAATTCTGGTTTATTCTTTTTCTTAAACACCTTTTCTAAAAGATTTTGTCTTTCTTCGTCAGTAAGTTGGGAATGTAAAGATGATATTAATAATAGTATTAGAATGTGATTAAAAACAGACGTTTTCATTTTTTCTTGAATTAATTATTTTTTAAATTTTGTACTCTTAATTTATATCGAATATAATCATTAATTGTATTTTAAATATTTTTATATGATTTACGCATATTTTGAATTTATGTTGGGGATTGGGGATTGGGGATTGGGGATTGGGGATTGGGGATTGGGCCCAATCCCCAATCCCCAATCCCCAATCCCCAATCCCCAATCCCCATATAAACATTTGAAAATATCATAATTTAAATTAATTTAAATCAAAATAAAATAATTTTAAAAAAACTATGTTTAACAATGATGATGAAGAACCTTTTGAAAATAATAATGATAAATACATAATGTTCTCTAAAGATGATAAAGAAATAAAAGTAGAAAATACCGATGGTGAAAATGAAATCAAAAATGAGCTTCAAAATGAAATAAATACAGAAGAAAATAATGAAATGATTCCTTCATTTCCTTATAAACCAGATATTGAAGAGAAAGAATATGTCGAAAATGAAAATGAAATAAATGAAAAATATAATAATCAAAATATTTTATCTAATGATTATAATGAAGTAAAAACTAATATTAAAAATTATTTAAAAGATAAAATAGAGAAAGAAAATAATGATACAAATGAAAATAATGAAAAAGAAAATATTAATATTAATAATTATTCTGATTCAAAAGAAAGGAATAATTTAACCGAGCCATATGGAAATAATGAGCCAAATATGAAATCAAATTTAACACAAGTCCAAATAACAAATAGCAGTATAAGTAAAGGTTTGAAAAATGTAATGATTAATTCTACAAAGACCTCAATTGAATCTTTAGGAAATTCGATTGATAATTATATTAAAATGGAAAATTTATATTTACAAGATGGGAAAATAAATTCCACAACGACTAATTATGATATCAGTAACACCAATAATTTACAAACAAATAATAATAAAAACGATGATAATTTAGTAATTAAAAATTCAAAAAAATCTATTAACAAATTAAATGAAATGAGAAATGAACATTTAAAAAATAAATTCAAACAAAATGCAGAAAAAGAAAATATTATAAATAATATTGACAACAAAAATAATAAAATAAATGAATTAGTTGAAGAAAATAATAACGAAAATAATAAAGAAATTTATATAAATAACAATGAAAATATTATTGATACAAATTTAAATATAAATTATGGCGATTTATTATCTGAATATCAACAAAAACTCAGAGAAGAAAGAGCCAATGAATTAAAGCAAAAAGCCAAGAACAAATTAAGACCAAAAATATATGACGAAATATATAAAAAAGAATATAATAATATAGTGAATAAAATATATCAAGAATTAGAAAATCAATTAAAGGATGAATTAGATAAGAAAATGACCGACGAACTAAATTATATAAAAAAAAAGGAAAATTTTAATCAAAAGATAAAAATGGAAGAAATTGATAATGAAATAAAGGAAAAAGCTAAAAATGAATTTGAAGAAGAATTAAATAAGGAATTGATTATAAAAGAAAAAGAAATAAAGATTAAATATAATCAAAAACTTGAAAATTTTAAGAAAAAATTCAGAAATGAATTAAATGAGGAATATGAAAAGAAAAAAAAGGAAATGAAGAATCAATTAAATGATATAAAATCCAAAATTTATAGGAGTCGCTGCAGTGAAAAAATAAAAATTAACAAAATTAATAAGATGAAAAAAAATATTGGAAATTACACTCAAAAAAATAATGTTGGAATTAAAAAAATAGATAAAATCTTGGGAAATGAATCTGATGAAGAGGAAAATAATAAGAATCAAAGTGAAGGAATTAATAATTTAATTCCTTTTTCTTTGGATGAAAAATATAATAATTATGAAGAAAATAAGTATAATGAGCAAATAAATAATTTTAATAATGATTATAATAATGAAATTAATAATAATAAAAATATAAATAATCTTATTAATAAATATGATTTCAATTTTGATAATGAAGAACAAAATGTTTATAATTATAATAATGAATTAAATAATAATTTTTGTTCTAACAAATTAGAGAATGAAAATAAAGTGAAATCCTTCAAAGGAAAGAATATTGGAGATAACTCAGTTAATTTAGCCGAACTAAATAAAAGAATCAAGGAATCAACGGATAAAATAAGCAAAAACCATTTTAATGATTTTGAGCAAAGAGAAGAGCAAAATTTTGAAAGTGATGAAAATATTCAAGATGATATAAATAATAACATTTATTCTTATCCTCAAGAAGAAAATCCACAAATTAATTACGATGATAATGAAGATAATGATATTAAAAATTTAAATAATAATTTGAGGAACAAAGAATTCAAAGAAAACAACAATATTTTAGAAAAAGAAAATAATTTAAAAAATCAAGATTATAACAACATCAATAAAATATATAATAAGCCTAAACCAGAAGTCAAAACAAACATAAACTATTTAAATAGTATGAATCAAAATATAAACAATTATTCAAATTTGAATAAATACAAATTTGATTAATATATTTTTAACCATTTTTTAATTTTTATCTAAGGAATTATAAAAATTAAATTCAATATTAAGATTAAAGATATTTTAATAAATTGGCAGTTGTTTTCAGAGGGATTTTCAGGTTCATTTTCCTTTTTCTCCTCATTGTCAATTTCTTCACTTGTTAAACCTTCATTAGTTTCATATTTTTTATCAGTTTGAGACTCCTCATTATCTTTTGATTCATTGGATAAAATATCTTGATATTCAGAATATCTGATACCTTTAAGACTATTTTTGATAATAACTTCAAAAGGTTGTGGATTTCGATAAGGAGTATTATAAGGCAAAAGAAATATTTCATCATACCTAAAAGAAGTTAAGTAAGAATCGATCATGGGAAAGCATATTATTTCATAATTATTTTGTATCTTTGAAATTTCTAGAATTTCACAATTAATTTCCAATTCAGTAATTCTATTATTTCTTATTATTTTAATAAATGACAAAAAATAACTCAATTCAGAAGTAAAATCTGAAATACTTCCTTCAATATTAACTATAAGAGAAAGTTCAGTATAATGATTTATAGTTGTAGAATAAGGTAATAAGAAATATTTTACTCTAAAAATTGGATATTTTGTTTTATCTAACTGATGAACAAAAACGGGGATTTCCTCTTTTTTGCCACATAAAATATCATAAATTAAAGATATATTTTTATTTTCTTTATCAAAATATTCAATTTCGTCTTGACTAATATTACAAAAAATATAACTATAATCTACTAAATTCATTAATGCTTCGCAGTTTTTTATTATCTTTTTGGTTTCATTATTTATATAAATATTTGATTCAAATTTTGATTCATTAGAAAAAGGAATATAAGTTAATATAATTCCACTTCCTTCTTCAGAAATATAATAATTATGCACTCCTATATATACATTCAGAAGAATATCATATTGATTGTAATAAAATTGCTTATCTGAATCAGGGTTAAATTCTATATTAAACAAGTTATTTTTAAAGATTAGATTAGAATTTTCATATTTATAAATACCTTTTTGATTGACGTTATATGATTCCAAATCAAAATTACAAATTCCTTTGGTACTATCTAGGAAGGGAGCTTTATTACATTGATAATAAAAAGTACCATTTTCACCTTTAAAATACATTTCAAAAGGCTCTTCATAATCATCGTCATTTTGGACTATGTATTCGAATCTACAATCATCCCTAAGATTTAACTTCACAGAAATTTCTTTTTCTTCTGGATCTTCTTCAGCTTCAATATAAGGCTCAGAAAATACAACATTTTCTATATTTATTTGACCAAATTCAATTTTGGCAAATCCATTATCACAGAAACTTTCTCCCCATGAATTCTGAATAATCCAATAATATTTGGAATTCTGATAACCATATCCTACAATTACAACTGCATGGCCTCCCTCATAATCAGATTTTCCATCATAATTATATATTTTATTTTTACATCTTGGCCCCCTTAAATTAGACAAATCTTCATAGGCCATTATATTTGTTACTAAAGGACCATAATTAATTAATTGATCCATCATAATTGTTACCACATCATAATAATTAAATGTAAAATCAAAAGTGGCTGAATAAGGATTTTTTGCTTTATATTTTTTAAATTCCTCGCTGTTTTTGCATCTGGTTGGACATTCTTCAACTCTAGTTCCTTCTGCGGAAGTAAAAGGCATACATGTTTCAGTAACTGTTCCATTTTTAACTAAAAGGAATTGAGTATCGACAAGATATCCTCCTGAATCACAATCTCCTGAAAAGCATGAAAGCATATATTGAGGAGATAAATCAATATCAATTCCTTTTTTGAAATATCTATATGCTAATGCAGTTGTTGAGGCAAAGGCCCAACAACATCCGCAATTTTCTTGGTTTTTAATATGAACAGTTGGTTTTACATCATCTATGAAATTATAACTTTCTGAAAAGTTATATTTACTTATTATATCTCTAATTTTTTGAGGATCATATATTAGTGATTGTCCTTCTTCATCATTAGTATCCTTTGCTGGAAAAAACCATTTTTCAAATTCTGGTTTATTCTTTTTCTTAAACACCTTTTCTAAAAGATTTTGTCTTTCTTCGTCAGTAAGTTGGGAATGTAAAGATGATATTAATAATAGTATTAGAATGTGATTAAAAACAGACGTTTTCATTTTTTCTTGAATTAATTATTTTTTAAATTTTGTTCTCTTAATTTATATTAAATATAATTATTAATTGTATTTTAAATATTTTTATATGATTTACGCATATTTTGAATTTATGTTTACAAATATTTTTATGGGGATTGGGGATTGGGGATTGGGGATTGGGGATTGGGGATTGGGCCCAATCCCCAATCCCCAATCCCCAATCCCCAATCCCCAATCCCCATATAAACATTTGAAAATATCATAATTTAAATTAATTTAAATCAAAATAAAATAATTTTAAAAAAACTATGTTTAACAATGATGATGAAGAACCTTTTGAAAATAATAATGATAAATACATAATGTTCTCTAAAGATGATAAAGAAATAAAAGTAGAAAATACCGATGGTGAAAATGAAATCAAAAATGAGCTTCAAAATGAAATAAATACAGAAGAAAATAATGAAATGATTCCTTCATTTCCTTATAAACCAGATATTGAAGAGAAAGAATATGTCGAAAATGAAAATGAAATAAATGAAAAATATAATAATCAAAATATTTTATCTAATGATTATAATGAAGTAAAAACTAATATTAAAAATTATTTAAAAGATAAAATAGAGAAAGAAAATAATGATACAAATGAAAATAATGAAAAAGAAAATATTAATATTAATAATTATTCTGATTCAAAAGAAAGGAATAATTTAACCGAGCCATATGGAAATAATGAGCCAAATATGAAATCAAATTTAACACAAGTCCAAATAACAAATAGCAGTATAAGTAAAGGTTTGAAAAATGTAATGATTAATTCTACAAAGACCTCAATTGAATCTTTAGGAAATTCGATTGATAATTATATTAAAATGGAAAATTTATATTTACAAGATGGGAAAATAAATTCCACAACGACTAATTATGATATCAGTAACACCAATAATTTACAAACAAATAATAATAAAAACGATGATAATTTAGTAATTAAAAATTCAAAAAAATCTATTAACAAATTAAATGAAATGAGAAATGAACATTTAAAAAATAAATTCAAACAAAATGCAGAAAAAGAAAATATTATAAATAATATTGACAACAAAAATAATAAAATAAATGAATTAGTTGAAGAAAATAATAACGAAAATAATAAAGAAATTTATATAAATAACAATGAAAATATTATTGATACAAATTTAAATATAAATTATGGCGATTTATTATCTGAATATCAACAAAAACTCAGAGAAGAAAGAGCCAATGAATTAAAGCAAAAAGCCAAGAACAAATTAAGACCAAAAATATATGACGAAATATATAAAAAAGAATATAATAATATAGTGAATAAAATATATCAAGAATTAGAAAATCAATTAAAGGATGAATTAGATAAGAAAATGACCGACGAACTAAATTATATAAAAAAAAAGGAAAATTTTAATCAAAAGATAAAAATGGAAGAAATTGATAATGAAATAAAGGAAAAAGCTAAAAATGAATTTGAAGAAGAATTAAATAAGGAATTGATTATAAAAGAAAAAGAAATAAAGATTAAATATAATCAAAAACTTGAAAATTTTAAGAAAAAATTCAGAAATGAATTAAATGAGGAATATGAAAAGAAAAAAAAGGAAATGAAGAATCAATTAAATGATATAAAATCCAAAATTTATAGGAGTCGCTGCAGTGAAAAAATAAAAATTAACAAAATTAATAAGATGAAAAAAAATATTGGAAATTACACTCAAAAAAATAATGTTGGAATTAAAAAAATAGATAAAATCTTGGGAAATGAATCTGATGAAGAGGAAAATAATAAGAATCAAAGTGAAGGAATTAATAATTTAATTCCTTTTTCTTTGGATGAAAAATATAATAATTATGAAGAAAATAAGTATAATGAGCAAATAAATAATTTTAATAATGATTATAATAATGAAATTAATAATAATAAAAATATAAATAATCTTATTAATAAATATGATTTCAATTTTGATAATGAAGAACAAAATGTTTATAATTATAATAATGAATTAAATAATAATTTTTGTTCTAACAAATTAGAGAATGAAAATAAAGTGAAATCCTTCAAAGGAAAGAATATTGGAGATAACTCAGTTAATTTAGCCGAACTAAATAAAAGAATCAAGGAATCAACGGATAAAATAAGCAAAAACCATTTTAATGATTTTGAGCAAAGAGAAGAGCAAAATTTTGAAAGTGATGAAAATATTCAAGATGATATAAATAATAACATTTATTCTTATCCTCAAGAAGAAAATCCACAAATTAATTACGATGATAATGAAGATAATGATATTAAAAATTTAAATAATAATTTGAGGAACAAAGAATTCAAAGAAAACAACAATATTTTAGAAAAAGAAAATAATTTAAAAAATCAAGATTATAACAACATCAATAAAATATATAATAAGCCTAAACCAGAAGTCAAAACAAACATAAACTATTTAAATAGTATGAATCAAAATATAAACAATTATTCAAATTTGAATAAATACAAAAAGAAAGAAATAGCGAAAAAAAATTATAACGATTTTGTATTTGACAAAAATAAAAATATATTTTATTCTATTCAAATAAGTCCTAATATACCAACAAATATAAGTGATTTTGGCAAATTTTTAATATCTCACATAGAAAATGAAGAAAATTATAAAACTTTATTTTATCGTGAATTGAAATCATTTAAATTAAAAATCAAAAAAATTTTTTCAAATTCATCAGACCATTGCTTAACAGATTATTTATTAGATATTTGGGACAAAATTGATGTAAGTTTTTTTATCAGATATCAAATTTTGAAAAATATTATTAAATTAAATGCCAATGATTTATATGCTTTTCTTGATAGAGAAACTGAGTATTTGACTAATTATTTTCAAATAAGTGAAAAAATTTTTGAAAATATTAAAAAAAGGGAAAATATTAAGGCTAAATTACAGGCGAAGAATAATAGGAATGAAACGATAATGCAAATCGATAGAGATAAATTGGATGAAGTTACACAAATTTTGGAAGAAGATATTAAGATGTTTAAAAATACATATGATGGAATGAATATTGTTTGGAAAGGGATTTATTATGAATGGTTCATGAATTATGAAAAGTGGTTTTATGAAATGGAAATTAGGAATGATTTCGATTATTTAAATTAATGTTTTTAAATATGATTCTTTATATTTTTATTTGATGAAGTTATTAAATTCAAATTATAATTATTTTCATTTGTTTTAAATGAAGGAATTTTATTTAAAGATTTTCTCCTTTTGGTTCTGTTATTTTCCGTAGGAGAAAAAATCAAATCATTTTCAGATACTTTAATTTTAGGAATATTATTTATTTTAATATATTTATTTTGCTTAATTACACCAACATATTTCAAATAATTGCTATTAGGCTGAGTTTTTCTATTACTATTAAAATTTTTAATATTATTATTTATTTGCTCATTATTAACATTATCAGCATTATTATTTTTATTGTTAAAAATAATTTTTGTACTTTTATTCTTTTCTAATAAATTTAAATTCTTTTTTGAAAAGGAATTGAACCTATTTTTATTAAATAAATTTCTTCCTTCAATTAATTTCTTTTTATCAATAATTATAATTCCTCTTTTCTTTGTCTGTTTCTGCTTTTGAGGACTTAAATCATTTTTTTTACCTTTAATTTTATTTTTATCGATATTTATATTTTTCATTAAATCAATAATATTTTTAATAGAATTTTTTTTTGTGATGATGTTTTCTATTGATATAGATGAATCATCAGGTAAATTTAAAGTATTCTCTTTGCTGTCTATTGGTACTGGTTTTATATTACTTAGTTCTTTATTTTGTTCTTCTTTAATTTTTTTGCTTTTTGAAATAATTCCTTTTTTAATCAAACTTTCAACAGTGTTTGTGAAAAAAGTTCTGAATGATACAACACTTGTTTCATTATCATCAGAACTATTTGATTTGCTTGATTTATCTTCTTCATCTTTGATATTTTTATCATCAATATTTTCTTTTTTATCTCTTCTTTTTTTAGCATTATAATTATTATGATAATAAACTTCAGCTTGTCTTTCACTATAGTCTTGTATTTTTTCATTTATGTAAAAATTGTTAAATGTTGGTCTACAAAAAAACATTAAATAATTTCTATAATATTCATAAAATTTTGGAATAACTTCCTTGCATTCTTTTATATTAAAATTTCCTCTTAAAAATTCATTTTCATTATTATTTATTAAATTATCTTTAAAAACAGCAACCATTCTATTTTCTTTTAAATTAATTAAATTATCGATGAGAATTACTTTGAATTTTTCAGGAGTAGAATCATGTTTCTTAATATTATACTTCATAAAAAATAATGCAAAGCTATTTATTTTCATTTCTTTGTTGTAATATTTTTCATTCCTTGATTTAGGTGATTTTATTAGAAAAGGAATAGGATCATCACTTAATGATAAATTTGATAAAATATATTTATTTGAACTGTTTCTATATTTATCTTTCGAATAGGAATATTCCAATTCCTCTGATTCTTCTTCCATTATATTTTTTTTATTTGAAAAATGATTATATTTATTAAATTTAATGGGGATTGGGGATTGGGGATTGGGGATTGGGGATTGGGGATTGGG
>NBJL03002237.1:0-11642 GCA_002087855.3 Entodinium caudatum | reverse complement strand
TTTTTTAATCTTTGCAAAATTTCCAACTTTTTCGTTTCCATTTGGTCTCTTAGAGCCACCATTGAATTATATGATTCTTCTTTATACTCACAAAAAGGTGATTTTACATCATAAATTAAATATAATTATATTATTGCAATATTTTTGAAGTTCTAAATAGATATCTAAAAAACTTTTGATATCACTTTTATATCCTTGTGTGAATAAAATAATGTCAATAAATTCTTCAATTGAGTATTTAAAATTATATTTATAATTTTGACTTTCACTTACTCTTACTTTAATTATTAATTCAAGAAAATTTAATATTTTTGAATTTAACTCATAATCTATATTTTTTTTTTCTGTGTATTTTATAACTAAATAAACTAAATAATCTTTCCAAAGAATTTTTTTTATTTCATTATTATTATTGAGAACATTTTTTATTAAATCCTGTCTATTTATTTCTCTTTTAATACTGTCTTTATATTTTTCTACATTTTTATAATATTTTATTGTCTTTTCTTCAATTTTATCTTCTTTAATAGCTTTTCTTAAAATATCTTCATTTGTCAAAAATCTTGGAACAATATCATCATTCACATATTTAATTAATGCTTCTAAATATGTTTTGCTTCTTGGTAATTCTAAACCATTATATATGGTTATGTTATTTGCATTAATTGCCATCCTTGGCTTTTGTCCTATAAAATCTGTTTTTTCAAAATAATCATCAATTAATTTTTTAAAAAATTCATCCTTTATTATTAAATCAAAATGAGCATTATTTAACAAAGGATTTAACATGCAATCTTTTAAACTGAAATAAATTATTTTTAATAAATAATTACAAAAATATGTACCTAATTTAGAATTTATAACTTCAAAAAAATCCACATCATTTACCTCAATAATATCATTAATAAAAACACCTTCTATTATTCCTTTAATAGATTTTCCTTGTTGTTTCAAATTATTTATGATAAGATCCCTTATATATTTTCTTTTAATTATCTTTTCACAAATTTCTGAGGTATAATTTTTACAATTTATATTTTTTGTTTCATATAGAACATGATATTTCATATAATTTAAAGTAGTAAAAATTTTTTGTTCAATGAAATCAGAATTTTCAATATACTCCTTAGCCAAATCTTCATTTTTCTTTTGCATTACCTGTAATATATTTAAATTTTCTTTTCCTTGCAAATTATCAATGAAAATTTGATAATAGGAATCATTAATAAAAGGAATTAAATCAGGAATAATTTTCTTTTTTAATATTGGGTTCCTTTGCTTGTGAATTAAAAATATGACTATTTTATCATTTAAATTTTGAATTTCTTTTTCGAAATAATTTATAACATAATTTATTGAATTTATTTTATTTAAGTCATTTTCAGTGAAATGTAATACTAATATTTTTTTATTTTTTGAATTAACAAAGGACTTAAGTAAAAAAATTAGTTCATTTTCTGCTTTTATTGATTCAATCATCTCATTAGTTATTGATTGAGATGAGAATTTTCCAAATTTATTTATAATTTCTTTTTCTTTTCCTCTTTCTTCTTCAAATAAATTTTCAGTGACTTTACTAAAAGTATAAATTATATTTTTTCTTGATTTCATTTTTTTGAAGTAAGATTGGAAATTATTATGATTAAATTTGTTATATAATTCTAATATACGATCTTTAATTATTTTATATTTTGAAAGTTTTTTTTCTAGAAAGACCATAGCTGCTATAATATCTTGGCAAAAAGTAGGAACAATTTTTTTTAAAATTTCTTGAATCATATTTTCCTCATATTCTTGCCCATTTTTAAATATCCAATGTTCTTCCTTGTTTTTACCAATTTTATTTAAAAAATCATTTTTGATTTTAAATATTAATCCTTCTATGTGATGTGGTTTACAATTAATTAATAATTTATCTAACTCGATTTTTAATAATTTTTCATTTTCATTAAAACTTGAAATTAGTCTGAAATATTCATTTATTTTTATAGCAATTTCTTTATCTTTTTCTTCTAAGAGCATATTAAAATTAACTATATGTTTTTCAAATCTATTTAAAAAAGGCGGATCTAATTTTAGGTTTTTTATTTGAGTTTTATTAACAATTACTATTACATGAAAATCTTTATTGACTTCTGAAGAAATTTTGGCATATTCATAAGCAATCCTTGCATATCTTTTATCCCCTAAAACAGTAAAATTTTGGTTAAATAAATCATATAATGAAGGATATATCATATCTAAATCTCTTAATATCAAAACATTATCAGTTTCCATTATATATTTAATTTTATTAAGTATTTCTTCACTATATCTTCCTGATATTATATCAGATTTATATTTACTGCCTACTAATTCAATATAATTTTTATCCAATGATTCTAATAAATATTTAGTTATATCAGAGGCATCATTTCCATCTGAAATAAGCATAAGATAGCGACTAGTACAATCAGTCACATTTTTTTTGATTGCTTCTAAAACTGAAAATCCTTCAACAATTTCAACACTTTCATCTAATTTATGTTCAAATAATTGCTTAAATATTTTAATTATCTCAGAATTTGAATTTTCTAAACCTCCAAAATTTCTACAAAGGGACAATAAGCCTATTTCAGTTAAAATTCTATTTTCATTTTTTTTTAATTCATTTTTTCTAGCTATTAATTCTTTCATAGCAATTTTTATTAAATTATAAAAATCTCTATTACCGTGGAAATCTTTATTTTCTTTAGTACTATTTTGTTTAAGAACAATATATTCATAAAAAACTCTAGCTAAAGTCTCAAAAAACTCTTTATACTTAATTGAAAGGTTATAATCAAGGGCTTCAGCAATTGAATTTGCGGTTTCCTCCAAATCTTGAATATCATAATCCGTTATAGATAAATTTAAGGCCCGATTTATTTTAGCTGCATCTAATCTCCAATTTGAGATACCTAAAAATGGTACTGTATCTTTTTTATCTCTTTCTAATAAATAATGAATTACTTTTAATGGATTATTACTTGACCTTTCTGCCAAGCCCATTTCGTCAAAAAAGACTAAATATATATTTTGCTCGTTTTTTGATTTATTCTTGGCATTTAAAGCTTTTTGAAAAACTTGTTCAATCCCTTCTGAAGTACTAGTTTCAGACCCTTGGTAATAATATCTATATAATTTTCCTTTATCTCTGAAATATCTTTTTTCAGAATTTTCTCCTTTTAATGTATTAAATAATATTTGAAAACTTAATGATTTACCGGTACCTGGTTTACCTATAATAATAATAGGAACATTATTTTTAATACAAGTGAAGCATGAGAATAAGTTTTCCCTTAAAGCTCTATTTAAAGCAATACCTTTTTGTTTTTCAATCTGCATTTTTTTAGCTATCATGCTCATATAATATTCTGGATATTTTATGAAACCTGTATTTTTTTCAAAGAATTTATTTAATTTCAATTCTAATTCTTTTCTATATTTTTTTTCGTTTAATCTCAAATAATAACAAATATATAAAGTCATATTTAAGCTTGATTTCATCTTTGTATATCCTTTGCCTGGTAAATTTTTAAAAAAATGTCGGAAAAATATTCCAAATCTTTTTAGCTCTCTCATACTTACTGAAGATTTATCATATTTTTCTCTAATAAAATCATGAGATATTGAAATACTTTCAGTAATTTCTTCTATTATCTTTTTTAATTCTTCATTATTTATTTCTTGATTGATTTCTGTTTTTATTTTTGATAAAAATGATATAACTGTATTCAGAATATATTTTTTTTCATCTTCTGGTTGAAGCCAACCAAAATCAAATATAAAATTAAGTAAAGAATGTGGCAAAGGATTTACTGTATAAACTAAATTATTCAATTTATTTTTTTCTTTCATATTATAATATACTAATCCACTTTCTCTCATTTTTTTCTCCATTACTCTATAAGGATTACAAGCTCCTAAATATATAAATCTATCATCGATTTTTTTTCCTAAATAAGTGTGATTGCACATTATTTCAGTTATTAATCCTAATGAATTACAAGTATTAATTTCATCAAAAAATATCCAAATGATATCTTCTTTTGTTTTTCCTTTTTTTAATTCTTCTTCTTTTTTGATTTTTTCTTCCTCAATTATTTTTTCTATAAATTCCACAATTGTTTTATCTGTTGTTCCAGCATGAATTGATAATTTATGCCAATTTATATTACCTTTACCATATAATATTGCAAGCATTTCAAGCAGCTTTGTTTTTCCCACACCAGTTTCACCCATGAGAATTACCGGAATTTTAGCTTCAATATTTAATAAAATTCTGACCATTTTAATAAAGTTATCTGCAACAAAAATATAATTATCTAAATCTTCACATTTTTTTTTCAAATCATCGAAACTCATTTGATCCAAGGAAAATAATATTTTTATTTGTTCTAAGAATTCATCATGTGTTAATTTTTTATAATCAATTAAGTCAGATTTTTCTTCCATATTTACATTCTGAGAATTCCATAACTCTTTTAATTCTTTATATTCTTGATCATCTTTATTATTATTAGAAATTATACTTAGAGATCCACCATCTCTATTAAAAAAAACTAAACTCGGTTTTATTTTTTCAAAGGAGAAAATTTCTTTTTTTAGTTTTTCATCTGATAATTGATTAATCGCTTCATCAATTGCTTGATCTTCATCGTATTTCCCGAATAATTCCATGGATTTATTTTGGCTCAAAAGGACACTATCGAAAGGAGATCGAGTAAAAACATTTGTTAACTTTATGAAATTAGAAATAACAAATTTTCTAGCTTTTTTAATTATTTCCCCTTTTTCTAATTGTTCAGCTAAGTCATAATTAAAATATATATTATTTGTAAATTTGGTGAATTGAACTGATAAAATTTTTATGAAACTCATTTTTTGATAATAACCTTGGTTTTCAACATTAAAATGTCTATTAATTATTTCTTCACATTGTTTTGCAGTTTTCGTTATTTTTGCTTCTAAATTTATATTTCGAGTTTCTATTTGATTATTTTCGTACATCGATAAAACTTCAGAAACTATTGATATAGGTGAATCTCTGATTATTTTAGCACCTTCTTCAAGTCTTAGAGGATAAAGTTTTTCTATATGTATTTTTTTGAATAAAGTTAATAGTTTATATTTTTTATCAAATTCAATGAAGCCCTTTGGTATTTCTACGATAAAGTGAATATCATATCCTAGATAATAAATTGTTTCACTTGAATCCAAACATCGCAAAATTATTAATTTAAATAATATTTCTATCATTAAATCATCATTGTCTGTTTCTGATAAATCCAAATGCAAATAAGTCTTATTTCCTTCTTGTGAATCCAATTTCAAATTTATTAGATTATTTATGACATAATCTCTAGTTAAAATTCCACCTATAGGCAAATATTTATAAATTCCATTCATATCTTTTACTTTATATTTAATTTCTGTTGTTTTTCCATATCCTGAATATTTGGATGAATATAATTCAATATTTTGAAAAATTTCATTCATTTTTTCAGGTTTTTTCAGAAAATTATCACTTAAAATATTTCTTTCAGGGATTAACTTTTCTAAATCTCTTACAAATCCAGAATCTATTTTTTCATAAAGAAATAAAAGATATGAATTTATTTCCTTATTTTTATATTTATAAAGGGTTTTTAAAATTTTTATTATATTTTTGACCACAGAAAGTTCTAAACATTCAATGCTTGTTAAAATGAATAACACAGGCATATCACATAGGATTGCCCTATAAAGAAATGCTCTAATTTTTTCTATTGATGTATCCTCATTACATATTAATAAAGTATTTACTGTAGGTTCATTTTTTGTCATATTTTGATAGATATTCAAGATATTTTCAATCAATAAATTATTATCTCCTATTTTTATTTTCCTATATAATCCAGGTTTTATATTTAATTCTGGATTAACTTTGTTTTTGGTATATATTTGCTGTAAATTAATTTTATTTTCATTAAATAATTTTTCTAAATATGCATTAATATTTTCTAATACTTTCATTTTATTATTATAATTAAAATCTATTTGTTGATTTTTAATTTTGCTTAATATTACAGAATTAATCAATAATGTTATGTCGGTTTCTTTATTTTTAGTCTTTTCATAAAGTAGAAGAAAATGTTGTCCATAAAATAACCTTAAAATAGGAAATTTCTTATACCCTTCTCTTATTTCATTTTTGAAGCATTTATTTTTCTCTTTATATTCATCAATTATCTTTTGAAGATCCTTACTTTTATCTTTTTCTTCAAAGGCTTTAGAATTTTCCACTTTAAGCGTAAAATTTTGGACATGAGAATATCCAGACTTCAAAAGGCTGTTTAATGTATTATTTAATTGTTTTATATTATCAATTAAATTAACAAAATCTTTTGTTATTTTTGTTCTTTCTAAAATTTTTTGGTTTAAACCTTGTGCTTCTTTATTAATGATATTCTCATTAGAACTAGATATTAAAATTTTATTTCTTAATTCATTTAATTCCTTAATATTGGCTTCGACTTCCTGATTTTGATTTCCCTTTTTTATATATTTAATTAAGAAATTAAATGAATTTAATTTTTCATCTTTATACAATTTAACAATTGAATCTTTTAGTAAACGACTAATTTTTTCTATTGTCATTTCTGGATTTTCACTATATAATTGGTATATAAGAATGATTTCACCATATGATTTAAGATATTCATTTAATTTAATTGCTATTTCTTTATCTTTTTCAAATTCTTCCTTAAATATTTTCAAAAATTTTTCGTCTGTATTTATGTTTTTATTTTCAATTAAATTTGTGAAAAAATTGTTAACATATAATAAATTATCTATATCAGAAGTTTGTAAATCGCAAGATTCACTTTCATCTATAAACTCATTTAAATATCTGATATCGAAATTCTTTTCTTTTATTATTTTAAGGAACTGAATTGATTTTTTTTGATCATAAAATAATTCATAGAAATTAATTAAAGCTGTTTTATTATTTATATCATATTTATAATTTAGCAATAAGTCTCTTGCTTTTTTGATTTCTTCTCCGCTTACTCCATTAGACTGAAGAGTTTCATTTATTTGTTTTAAATTAATCATAAATTGGGTAATTTGAATTCCTGATAAATCTTGAAAAGCTTCAATTAATTCAATAATTCCTAGTAATATATTTTTTATTATATCTTTTTTGGAAAAGTTAACTAAATCTTCTAATAAATTATTTTTTATATAATCGCCCTTGCCCAAATATTCAAATTCTTTTTCTAAAAAAGCTATTTCTTTTTTTAGGTCATTTTGTTGGTAATTAACCGCATTCATTATAAGCTCTATATTTTTTATTTCAAAAAATGGCTTTTTGGTTTCTTTTTGTAGAATTATTTTTGTCATTGTTTCTTTAAAATCGTTAATAGTATAATGAAATATTTCATCTTCTGAAAGTATTCCTACATTTTCCTTATTTTTTGAATACACTGCCATAAAAAATAAAGAATTTTTATATTTTGCCTTTTTACATTCTTCTTTAGCCTTTCTAAAAGAAATTAAATCGTTTTTTCTAAAAATATTTTCTATATCCATTTTCGGAATTTCAGAAACATTTTTCTTTTTTAATTCTGTTAATTTTTTCTTGATTAAATTTATTATTTCTTCTTTAGTATTACTATAAAAAGCTGTATAAAAATCATTTATTATTTCCAATTCATTTAATTTTTTTATGCAAATATCCATATTATCTTTAAATTTCTGTAAAAATTTTTTAGCTTCTCCTTCATGGCCTGTTATTGCCAAAATTTTTTTATAGAAATTATCTTCTTCTTCTATAAGAATATTAACAATATTAAAAGGGACATTGTTATTTTGTAAATCATTATAAATTTTATTTTTAACTTTAATTGTCTCTTTTAGATAATAACTTTCTAAAATTTGCGGATTTTATATCAAATCATTACATTTTTGGAAAAATAATTTAAATAATAAAAAATTATCGCTTTCTTCTTTTTGATAGAATTCCTTTTCTTTCAAAATTTTTTTATCTAATTGATTTAAAAAGGAAATAAGATATTGGTCATTTCCAGCTAATAATAATAATAATGAAATTAAAGATTCTGCAGTGGTAGCTCCTTTTTTGTTTTGGTCTAAAAAAAATTTTAATATATAATCTTTAATATTATTAGTATAATAAAGCATTTCTTTGTTTTTTAGCAAGTGAAAATAATATTTGGAAGTAATATCATAATTTATCTCCAAAATGTTTATTATATTTTTTAAATCATTGTTTACATTTACATTTACAATAATCCAATTATCAAATAATTTAAATATTTTTTCATAATTTTCTTTTTTTTCTTCTAAAACAGAATATATAAGTTCTTTCAATTTACGATTTATTAATCTAGTAAAATCTCTATCAAAATATTTAATATTAAATATATCAAATAAACTATTAAAATCTCTCACTTTTTCCATTTGATTGACTAATATTTCATGAAATTTTTGTTTCTTATTTGAATTAGAGAAGAATTCCCATAATTTATAATTTTTTATTAATTGAATTATTTTTAAATAATCTTCATTAATGTCTATGATCGTTATATACTTAAAAATTTCAGGGTCCCTAAAGCTGCTAGAATGATAAGAAGGTTCAAAATAAAAAACATCTTGGGTTGTTATAAATTTTATTATTTCTTCTGGTTTTAATTTTTTATTTTTAATCAAAAAAAATCCTTTTTCATGAACTTCTTTATAATAATTATTAATAAACTTTTGTTCTAATCCTTCTTGCTTTAGTATATCTATTATTTTATGTAATTTACAAAATTCATTTAAATCTCTCTTTGAATAAGCATTAACTAAGTTATCAAAAATATCATTGTAATTAAGAATTTTATAATATTTTCCTTTATTCATTTTTATAATTTCTGATAAAATTTTAATAATTTCATCAACATTAGATTCATTCTCAAGACTATCTAAACTTAACTCAAAATTGGTTGTTTTAGATCTATAAATTTTAGAACCTTCTTCTAATTTTTTACAAATAATTTCAAAATTTTCTTTAATGAAAGTTAGATTATTATATAGACCTTTTGATAATTTAATAATATATATTATTTCATCTTTATATTTTGCAGCTGATAATAAAGTTTTTTGGAAAATTTTAAAATCTATTGCATTTTTAAAAACTATATTTAATTTTACTTTATTATTATATAATAAATTTAAGACTACTTTGGAATAAAAATCTCCATTTTTAGATAACATTAATTGTAATAAATAGGCATTATCATAGTTAGAATAAATTTCAAATAGTAAATCTAAAAGTCTATGTTTTTTCTCTTTTAGCTTTAATTTTTCAATATCATTATCAGTAACATAATATTCTTTATTTATTTGATTATTTTCTTTTTCATTACCTTTTAGAACATTTAAAGCATCAATGTATTCTGGCTCTAGTTCCATATAAATACAAAACTTAAATAATTTTAATATTGTTTCAGGATATAATTCAATATTTCTCTCACTTTTTATTTTATTAAGTAAGGATTTTAGAGAATATAATTTGAATTTTTTGTCTATATCATTCTCTTTATTATAAAAATAAGATAAATAACAATCAAAGATAGTTCTGATTGGTACTTCATAAAACCTTTCTGCCTTTTCCCCAAAATCCAAATTTCCAACAAAAAAGTAAGTTTGGCTATTCCTTCTAATATCTATTTTGCATTGATGTTCTAAATCATAAAATTTATCGGTCACAATGATTAATAATTTACTTATATTTTTTTGTGAAATTACTTGAAACATTAATAATTTTATTTTTTCATTATTTTTAGTAATATATTCAGATACATCTATAATAAAATTTTCCAGTTTTGTTTTTTCGATATTTATATACCCTGTTTCTGAAAAAGTTCTAACTAGTAAATATTGATTAAAGTTTTCTTTGATACATAAAATGAAAAATACATTAACCTTATTATTTTGATTTAATTTTTGAATTCCCTTTTTCGGTTTTTTTATCTCTTTTATAAATTCAAGTAATTTTTGTTTTTCTCCTCCTGTAATTCCTTTAATATTAAGAATTTCTTCTTCATCTAGCATTAAAAGTTTTTCTCCATCCATATCTAATTGTTTAATAGATTTATATGAAAATCCAAGTTTTATTTTCAAGAATTTTAATACTTCAATTTTATTGCATGTTTTAGAAATATTTATATTCATTCTAAATGAAAATTTTTTTAAATTTTCTCTTTCTTTTTCGGTAATTTCCATCTTATTTATATCTTCTTCTTTTAATGAAAATAACTTTTCTCCATCTAAATCAATTTTGCTAATAGAATTTTCTTGAAAATTAAAAGATTGTTTAAGAAATTCAGAAACTTCTTCCTTATCACTTTCTGTATTAATTTTATACATTGATTGATTTAATATATTTATTAATTCAACTTTTTTTTCTTTTGGAATTTCATCCATTTCTTTTATATCATTTTCATCTAATAAAAATAATATTTCTCCATTAAAATCCAATTCTTTTATTAATTTATCATCAAAATTTAATTTTGTTTTTAAAAATTCGTAAATTTCTTCTTTGGAATTTTCATAAGATATAATTATTTCCTTTTCTTGATTAAGTTTTGTGAAATTTTCCTTTATCTTTTTATTATTTTTATTACTTATCTCTTCTTTATGTTTAATCTCTAATTGTTTTAATTCTTTTAATACTATTTTAAGCTTCTCCTTTTGTTCTATGGTAATTTCTGTTAATTCATCTATATCAGCCGGCTCTAATAAAAATAGACTTTCTCCATCAAAATCATTTATTTTTATAAATTTATCTGATATTTTTAATTTAACTTTAAGAAATTCAGCAACTTCTTCTTGGGTGCTATTTGAATTCACTATTATAGATAATTTTTTTTTAAGTTCTTTCAATGATGATTTTAAAGTTTTTTTTTCTTCTTCTTTTATTTCTGTTAAACTCTCTATTATATCATCATCGAGTAAAAGCAAACTTTGAGCATCTAATCCTAAAGAATTGATTGATTCTTGAGATAACTTAGATTTAATTCTTAAGAATTTAATCACATCTTCATCATGGCTATTTTCATCAATAATAAAATCTTCATCAACTTCAGGTTCTTCGTTTTCTTCTTTCAGAGTCTTGAAAAAAGATAAGTATCTTTTTAATTTTAATTTTTGTCCTAAGTTTAATCCTAATTTTTTAAATCCTTCATCATTTTGTTCCAAGTCAATAAGTCCTTTACCATCAAGCCCATTTAATTCACTTTTATAATCAAGACATTTTTTGAAAAAATTTTTTACCTTTTCAGGATTTGATTTAGCAGTTATTTTTATATTAATTTCTTTACCTTTAAATTTTCCTCCATTTTCCTTTAAAAACTTATTTATTTTTAATATAGGGCCTTTTTTAATGCCTAATGATTTATAGTCATCTTCTGTTAATTCCAACAATACTTCACCTGAAATATCTTCCTTTATTAAATTATTTTTGGCTTCTTCAGTAATTTTAAATATATTGAAGAAATAATTTGCAATTTCTTCTTTTGTTGACGTAAATGAAATGTCCTTCGACATTTTTATATAAAATTATTATTATATTTTTA
>NBJL03002216.1:13214-24266 GCA_002087855.3 Entodinium caudatum | reverse complement strand
AATCCCCAATCCCCAATCCCCAATCCCCAATCCCCAATAAATTTCTTACATTTTAAAACGTCAATCCCAAAATTTATTTTATTTTCAAATTTTAAAATAAAATTATTTATTAATGAAAATTTCTAAATCTCTTCTTCTCCAACAGCAATACTTAGATTCCTGGGAAGAATTCAAACTCGCCAAAGAATCCAAAAACTATCCAACCTGGGATTACATAGTAATAACAGCCTCAAATGATTTCCAATCCAAAGGTTATCTTCAACAAATAGATTCCCGCAAAGATTTTTTACCATCGCGTTCCAAATTTTTAGTAGTTCCAGATGAAGGAGGTCAAAGAGTCGGAAGTGGCGGAGCCACTCTAACAGTTCTCCAAAAAATTTATGAAAAAGAAAAAACATTTCATCATTTGAGGATATTAGTGATTCACAGTGGAGGAGATTCAAAAAGAACTCCACAATATTCTGCTTTGGGTAAATTATTCTCTCCTGTGCCTAGGGTATTACCAGATGGTCGTTCTTCAACCCTGTTTGATGAAATTATTATTGCAATGAGCGGTGTTGCTCCTAGAATAAAAGAAGGAATGCTTCTTTTATCTGGAGATGCTTTACTTTTGTTTAATCCCTTAAAAATAAATTTTGCTTTGAATGAAGCTGGATGTATAACATTTAAAGAAAAGGCTGAAGTAGGTCAAAGACATGGTGTGTTCGTTAGTGGGGAAACAGGCTTCGTGAAAAAATGCTTACAAAAAAAAATTGTCGACACCTTAAAGGTTGAAGGTGCTATAGATGATAATGGATATGTGGATATTGATACTGGTGCTATTATTTTTTCGAGTCCGATTTTGGAATCTTTATATAACTTAATTGATACAAAAGAAAAATATTTAAACGTTGTAAATTCAAAAGTGAGATTATCTTTATATATTGATTTCATGTATCCATTAGGTGAAGATTCAACTTTGGAAGGATTTTTAAAGGAAAAACCTGAAGGTGAAATGTGTGAAGAATTAGTTGAGGTTAGAAAAAAAGTATGGGAACTTTTAAGGAAATTTAAATTAAAACAGATTAAAATGTACCCAGCGAAATTTATTCATTTTGGTTCAACTCCGGAAATCATGAATTTAATGAATAAAGATATTAATGACTATAAAGAAATAGGATGGTTAAATATTGTCAATTCTTGTTCTGATAATACCAGTTCTTATAATAGTTTAATAAGCAACTCTGCTCAAATAGATAAAAATGTTTATATTGAATTCAGTTATATTCATGATAATGTTAAAATAGGAAAAAATGTTCTTTTATCATTTATAGAAATAAATGATAATATTGAAATACCTAATGATGTTATTTTACATGGATTAAAACAAAATAATGGAAAAATTGTGTGCAGAATTTTTGGGATTGATGACAATCCAAAAGAAGGAAAATTATTTGGGAAAGATATTACCACACTTCCTTTTGGATTGAATGGGAATTTATGGAATTGCGTTTTATATCCTGAATGTGACACAATGAAAGAAGCTGTTTTAAGTGCTTTAAATATTTATAAAATTGCTCATAATCAAGGAGGTAATTTAGATGAATGGAAAAAATGTGATAAAAAATCTTTGAGTTCTGGATTCAATGATGCAGATTCTTATTCGTTAATAGAATGGAATAAAAAAATGATAAATTTAGTTAAATGTGGAAAAATAGAAAAATTAATTGATAAAAATCTAAGCATAAAAGATATTAAAAATGATTTCAAAGAAAATGAATTGGAACAAGATCAAAAAATTTGGCTTGAGGATAAATTAAAAACAAGTAATTTTGCAAAAAGAATAAGACTTCTTTATTATTTTGGAGAATCATTACACAATGAAGAATATACTTTAAAGTTTTTCGAAGAAATAAAAAATACAATTATAAATGAAAAACTGAATTTGATAAAATATAATGATAAATGCAAAATAATAAAAGACAAACATGAAATTTATTTACCTTTAAGAGTTAATTTCGCAGGAGGATGGACTGATACTCCTCCATATTGTTTAGAACGTGGAGGAAAAGTATTAAATAGTTCTATTTTATTAAAAGGGAAAAGACCTATACATATCATAATAGAAAAAATTCAAGAGAAAAAAATTAAATTTTTGGCTAAAGATATAAATGAATTTGGTGAGTTTGAAAATACTGAGCAAATCCAACAAATAAAAAAAGATAAAGAAAATGAATCTTTATTTTTAATTCAAACTTGTTTAATTGTAAGCGGGATTATACCAAAAGAAGGAGGAAATTTACAAGAAATTTTGGAAAGAATTGGGTCGGGATTTAATATTCAATGGGAAGTTATTGGAACACCAAGAGGATCAGGATTGGGCACTGCTTCTATTTTAATTGCAGGAATCCTGGAAGCTATTTTTGAATTTTTTGGAATTGAATATGATGATAATGATATTTGTAATAAAGTTTTGGAAATTGAGCAAATTATGGGAACTGGAGGTGGATGGCAAGATACAATAGGAGGTATACATAAAGGATTTAAATTAATTACTTCTGAAAGAGGAATATATCAAGATTTAAAAGTAAAGAATATAAATATTAAAAATGAAAATTTAGAAGAATTAAAGAAAAGATTTTTATTAATTAATACAGGCGAAAGAAGACTTTCAAGAACTTTATTAAAACAAGTAATTGAAAGATATATAGGAAACATTGAAGAAAATGTTGTAAATCTAGATAAAATTAAAAATATTGCTGATAAAATGGTTGAAACTCTTGAAAAAGGAAATATTGATGATTTTGCCAAATTATTGAATGAACAATGGAATTGCTCTTTAAAAATTATTCCAGAAACAACTAATAATTTAATAAATGGTATATTTAAACTCATTGATGAATATATTGATGGGAAAATGATTTGTGGTCCTGGTGGTGGAGGATTTCTTCAAATAATTCTAAAAAAGGGAATAAATCCTGATATAATTAAAGAAAAATTAAAAGAGATGTTTGGTGATTCTGATATTTGTATTTATGAATGTGAATTTGAATAAATATTTATATTTAAATTGTATTGATAAATATTAATTTATCATTCATTATATAATGATTTATAACTAAATTTTATCAGAATTTATGGGGGATTGGGGATTGGGGATTGGGGATTGGGGATTGGGGATTGGGCCCAATCCCCAATCCCCAATCCCCAATCCCCAATCCCCAATCCCCATTTCTTCCATTTTAAAACGTCAATCCCAAAATTTATTTTATTTTCAAAATTTAAAATAAAATTATTTATTAATGAAAATTTCCAAATCTCTTCTTCTCCAACAGCAATACTTAGATTCCTGGGAAGAATTCAAACTTGCCAAAGAATCCAAAAACTATCCAACCTGGGATTACATAGTAATAACAGCTTCCAACGATTTCCAATCCAAAGGTTATCTCCAACAAATAGATTCCCGCAAAGATTTTTTACCATCTCGTTCTAAATTTTTAGTAGTCCCAGATGAAGGCGGTCAAAGAGTCGGAAGTGGCGGAGCCACTCTAACAGTTCTCCAAAAAATTTATGAAAAAGAAAAAACATTTCATCATTTGAGAATATTAGTAATTCACAGTGGAGGAGATTCAAAAAGAACTCCACAATATTCCGCTTTGGGTAAATTATTCTCTCCTGTGCCTAGAGTATTACCCGATGGTCGTTCTTCAACCCTGTTTGATGAAATTATTATTGCAATGAGCGGGGTTGCTCCTAGAATAAAAGAAGGAATGCTTCTTTTATCGGGAGATGCTTTACTTTTGTTTAATCCTTTAAAAATAAATTTCGCTTTGAATGAAGCTGGATGCATAACATTTAAAGAAAAGGCTGAAGTTGGGCAAAGACATGGCGTCTTCGTTAGTGGGGAAACCGGCTTTGTGAAAAAATGCTTACAAAAAAAAAGTGTCGACACCTTAAAAGCTGAAGGTGCTATAGATGATAATGGATATGTGGATATTGATACCGGTGCTATTATTTTTTCGAGTCCGATTTTGGAATCTTTATATAATTTAATTGATACAAAAGAAAAATATTTAAACGTTGTAAATTCAAAAGTGAGATTATCTTTATATATTGATTTCATGTATCCATTAGGTGAAGATTCAACTTTGGAAGGATTTTTAAAGGAAAAACCAGAAGGTGAAATGTGTGAAGAATTAGTCGAGGTTAGAAAAAAGGTATGGGAGCTTTTAAGGAAATTTAAATTAAAACAGATTAAAATGTACCCGGCTAAATTTATTCATTTTGGTTCAACTCCAGAAATCATGAATTTAATGAATAAAGATATTAATGACTATAAAGAAATAGGATGGCAAAATATTGTCAATTCTTGTTCTGATAATACCAGTTCTTATAACAGTTTAATAAGTAACTCTGCTCAAATAGATAATAATGTTTATATAGAATTCAGTTATATTCACGATAATGTTAAAATAGGAAAAAATGTTCTTTTATCATTTATAGAAATAAATGATAATATAGAAATACCTGATGATGTTATATTACATGGATTAAAACAGAATAATGGAAAAATAGTATGCAGGATTTTTGGGATTAATGATAATCCAAAAGAAGGGAAATTATTTGGGAAAGATATCACTACACTTCCTTTTGGATTGAATGGGAGTTTATGGAATTGCGTTTTATATCCTGAATGTGACACAATGAAAGAAGCTGTTATAAGCGCTTTAAATATTTATAAAATTGCTCATAATCAAGGAGGTAATTTAGATGAATGGAAAAAATGTGATAAAAAATCTTTGAGTTCTGGATTCAATGATGCGGATTCTTATTCGTTAATAGAATGGAATAAAAAAATGATAAATTTAGTTAAATGTGGTAAAATAGAACAATTAATTGATAAAAATCTAAGCATAAAAGATATTAAAAATGATTTCAAAGAAAATGAATTAGAGCAAGATCAAAAGTCTTGGCTAGAGGATAAATTAAAAACAAGGAATTTTGAAAAAAGAATAAGACTTCTTTATTATTTTGGAGAATCATTACACAATGAAGAATATACTTTAAAGTTCTTTGAAGAAATAAAAAATACCATTATGAATGAAAAACTGAATATAATAAAATATAATGATAAATGCAAAATAATAAAAGACAAACATGAAATTTATTTACCTTTAAGAGTCAATTTCGCTGGAGGATGGACAGATACTCCTCCATATTGTTTAGAACGTGGTGGAAAAGTATTAAATACTTCTATTTTATTAAAAGGGAAAAAACCTATACATATTATTATAGAAAAAATCCCAGAAAAAAAAATTAAATTTTTGGCTAAAGATATCAATGAATTTGGTGAGTTTGAAAATATTGATCAAATTCAACAAATAAAAAAAGATAAAGAAAATGAGTCTTTATTTTTAATTCAAACTTGTTTAATTGTAAGTGGGATTATACCAAAAGAAGGAGGAAATTTACAAGAAATTTTGGAAAGATTTGGATCTGGATTTAATATAGAATGGGAAGTTATTGGAACACCAAGAGGATCAGGATTGGGCACTGCTTCTATTTTAATTGCAGGAATCCTGAAAGCTATTTTTGAGTTTTTTGGAATTGAATATGATGATAATGATATTTGTAATAAAGTTTTGGAAATTGAGCAAATTATGGGAACTGGAGGTGGATGGCAAGATACAATAGGAGGTATACATAAAGGATTTAAATTAATTACTTCTGAAAGAGGAATATATCAAGATTTAAAAGTAAAGAATATAAATATTAAAAATGAAAATTTAGAAGAATTAAAGAAAAGATTTTTATTAATTAATACAGGCGAAAGAAGACTTTCAAGAACTTTATTAAAACAAGTAATTGAAAGATATATAGGAAACATTGAAGNTGTATATAATCATCAACACACTTTATTAATTCGGGTTGAAGATCTTTATATTTTGAAAATCTTAATTTTCTTGTTAAATTACAGCAAAGCATAATTGTTAAAGAACATATATCTAAAGAACCTTTATTGAATAATCCTTTTATAATATCTAATAAATTTGGTACTTTTTCTATTATATAATCAACTATTGCTATTTCTTTTTCACTTTCTGGTAAAGGTTGATGATCTTCTTCTCTTAATTTTTCCTTTTCTTTTTCTTTTTCATCCTCTTTTATTATTTCTTTTATACTGCTCTCTTCTTCTTCTTTTTGTTCCTCTTCATTTATTATTTTTATTCCTACTGCTTTTTTTGCTCCATTTTCATTACCTTTCTTTTTTAATATACTTTTTGCCATAAATTTAGTCTTCTTACCTATTCCAAAAGTTTTACTTCTAAAATTATTACTTTTATTTTTTTTAGAATTATTTGAGTTTTTCAAACTATTCTTTTTATTAAAGTCATCATCAATATCTTTTATTTTAAATTCCTCTAATTCTTGATTTTTTTTAAGACCACTTTCTGAATTTAATTCCGTGATTAAAACATCATTAGACTCAATCCCACTTATATATCCATTATAATATAATTCTTTATCAGAATTATTTCTCTTTTTTTCTTTTAAAATATTTTTATTATCTTTATCGTCCGTATATATTTCTTCAAATCTTAAAACATTTCTATTAATAATATTAACTAAAGTTGCCAAACTAAAAATAATAATATTATCTTGCAATGAAGTACTTTTTGTTAATATTTCCACTAAAACTTTAATTATTTTCTTGCTTATAATACCTATATCAATTCCTTCAATTGAAGTTATATTAATAAGTAATCTTTGTATCAAAATTTGGCTAAATCTATCACTATCAATTAATTGATTAACAACTTGGATAAAATCTTTTTTAGTTAAATTAATATTCTTTTTTTCTGAGCCATTACTTTTTTTATTTTCATTATAATCTTGCATTAAAAATTCAAAATTATTTGAAAGCGAAGAAAAATTCATTAAAAGTAATAAAGTAGTTTTTTGAGTCATATTTATATCAAAATTTTTAATTAAAGAAAGCAAGTCTTGCAAAGAATAATCTTGGATATTTGAATTTTCGTAGGAAAGACACAATATTAAATCAAGCATTTTTTTCTTGAATTCTGAACTGTAATATTCTAGCTTAATTTCATTTATTAAATACCTAAAAACAGATTCCATTCTTTTGCACATTGATCTACTATGAACTAAATTTTTAATAAGTTCAACAAATTCAAAGATAATTAAACTGTTTTTTTGGGATACTATCATATTTAAAAACCTGGCTAATTCTAATTCTTCGAAAAAATCTTGTTTTTCTGCTATAATATTTCTTATTATAGAAATTATATATATTTTTCCATTAATGGAATTCATTTCATATAATTTTTCCAAAGTTTTAAAAAAGTTTTGAAAAGACTGGAATTTTTCTATATATCCATTAAACTCTGTTAATCTGAGTAAAACAAGGCTAAAGTTATAATAGAATTGTTTAGTTTCTTCTTCTTTTATATTCTTATAATAATCGTTTTCAATAATTGCTGAGATTAAGGTGGATATTACATCTTCTTTTAAAAATTTTTTTATGAGGTTTTCTTCTTCACATATGAATTTTAAAAATATGATTATTAATTTTAATATCTCATAGCTGTTTAAATTATTTTCTTTATATTTTTTTAATATTTTTGATATTATTTTAATTACTTTATCGAAATTTTTCTGACGAATAAAATACTCCAAATAAAATCGGTTTAAATACAGATTTATAAATATTTTAATTAGTTCTTTATAAGTGTTTGAATTATTTTTGTCGTACATTCCAACTTCAATCAATTTGTTCATGAATTTTTCTTCACTTAATTGTTCAGAAAATACTTTAAATAATTTTTTGTTTGAATTTTGAGAATCACTTGAAATCTCATGCTCTTTTTCTTTTTCTTCTTTTTTGTTATCCTGGAGTTGTATTTCTTTTATTTTTTTATTTATATCCTCAATATCTTTTTCTAATATATTTGAATTAGAGTTATTATCATCCATGTCATCATTTTTTTTACTTATTTTTGATATATTACTTATATCAGCATTATTAATGCCTTTAATATTATTATTATTATTATTTTGGAGATTTTCATCCTCTTTTATATCACTATTTTCTTCCTTTATAATATTCTCATCTATTTTTATTTCTTTTTCGTTTTCATTTTTGTTTTTGTCGTTTCCTTCTAAACCAGAAAAAGAATCTTGATTTTGTAATTTAACTATTTGAGATTCTTTATCATCTGAATCATCATCTTCTGATGAATCAAAATTTTCATTATTTTTCTTTTTGATAAATTTTTCCCCTGAATTAAAATATATCAAAAATAATTTATTTATATTGCAACTTACTACATAAATAACTCTCAAAATCATTTCGTTTAATTGATCCGATACTGATTCATTAATTTTTGATGACGAATTATCAATAATATCATTTAAAAGAATTTCTATACCTCTTTCAATAATAAAAGTTCTTTGTAATTTGATATCACTTTCTAATATAATTTTTAAACTTTTAAGAACCTCTAATCTTTTGGCCGTTGTTATCCATTGTGATACCTTTTTATCTTCTGGGGAATTTTTTCCATCTTCTTGAACATTATCTAATTCGACATTTGAATCAGCTTTTGATTTCTTTATTTTTTCGTCCTCTAATCTATATAATTTATATATATTCAATATTTTATTTATAATTCTATTTCTTAAAATGTTGTCAATACAGCTTTGCTCTTGACAAAATCCTTGAATGCATCTAATTATATAAGGCAATATTTCTGTATCATTATCCCATAGTTTATCAGTTATTACATCTAAAAATCCTTTTAATCTTAGTACTTCTAAATTATCTACGTTTTTTCCTAAATTAGAAATAACGGTGAAACAATCTTTTAAAAGAGAAATATTCTCGACTATTTTTCGTTTTATATCTGCTAAATAATTCTTTTCATTGTCTTCATTATTGCTTGAAATAATTCCATTAGAACCTGTAAAATTTACATTGTTATTACTTTCACTTGTTTTTCTACCTAGACTCAATTTATGTCTTGTATTTAATTTACCACCTAATTTAATTGGTGAAGGCATATTTGATGCATTTTTTACAATTAAGTTAGGAGTGAAATTTTTATTTGAATTTAAATTACTATTAATATTATTCTTAAATTTTATTTTCTGAGTATATGAATCTGAGTTTTTTTTATCTTCACTTTTTTCCTCATATTCTTTTTCTTCAATTTTCAATATTCTTTGAGTTTTTAATAAATTATCAATAAAAACCTTCAAAACAGTTATTTGTGGTTCTTGCAAAAAATATATTTGTAATTGCACAATTGATGAAAGAGTAACTAAAATTTTACAGCTCATTCTAAGTAATTCATAATTTCCAGAAAATTCATTTACTAAATTCATTATGGAATAAACTAAACTTTTAATCGAAAAATTTTGGTTATTAGATGATATATATTCCTGCTGAAAATAGTCTATTTTTTTATTTAATATTATTTCGAAAATACACAAAGAATATTTAATTATTTCCATTCTTTTGCTCTTGAAAAAAGGAGGAACTAATTCTATTATTGATTTAACAGTATCATTCGAATAAAGCAATGTTGAAGAAAATTTAGAAAGCATTATATATATCAAAGAAAGACAACTTAAAATAGAATCCTCATTCTTAGAGAATCCTGCTAAAGAATATGCTTTTTTAAATATTAATATTTGAAGATTTTCATCTTCAGATAAAGGATTTTGAACCACTAGATGACCCATTTTATTATTTTCTTCATCCGTGTTTTTATTAATTAATTTAAATATTTCAAAAACATTTCTAATGACTTCTTCATATTTTTCATTTTTTTCAATTTCAAAATTCATTAAGTAATTACTTAGCATTAAAAGAACATTATTTTTAAAAAGTATTTCATATAAATTTCTATTATCAAATAAATCATATAAAATTTTGACTATTAATACATCCATTTCATCTATTCCTTGTTTATAAGCTCTTACTAATCTAAAAATAAAATTATCTTTTAATAAATCATTATGGAAAGATTTGTTTTTAGTAAAAAATAATAAAATTTTTAAAGCTTCAATAACAACCTCATTATTTTTATCTCCAAGGCAACGGACATATGGCTCTATGGCTTCTTTTGTTATATAATTATCATCAAAAGAATATAAATTCTGCAAAACTTCTAATAAAATTTTTTTATTAGTGGATATTAATCCATCGAGAATTTGTTCAGCTAAAGTTCTTATTATTGTACGAACTTTCAATTTGGACATTAATTGATTTAATTTCTCTGTGTTATTTCCTTTTTGATCATTTATGTTAAAAAAATTTTCATCTCCTTCTAAAAAATCGTATTCATCACTATTTTCTTGGAGATAAATTAAAATCTCCTTACTTTTAGTTAAATTTAAAAAAGTTATTAATAAGTTTGTTGATAGAACAGAATTTATATTAACCAATAGAATTTGAAACAAACAATTAAAATTAAGACAAGTTTCTACAACTAATTTTGCCTGAATGTTTTCACTTTTAGAAATATTCAAAATAATTTCACAAGCCTTTGTTGAAAGTTCCAGATTTGATTTTGGATCTATTAATATATCTCTTATAGTTTCAATCAAATTACTTGATTCCAAAATCCGAATTTGATACTTCGATTTTTTTGAAAATTCAAGGAATCCCAGAAGGATTTGAATCAAAATTTTTTCATTCTTTTTAGTTTCGTTTATATAAAAGTTAAATTCTTTCAAATATTTTTCAAATTTTTCACTGTCAGGTGAAATTTCAATGTTTGTTTTCCTATTTTTTCTTTGACTGGATAAATGAGAAAAATTATTTTTGTTTGATTCGGTTGTTTTCTTTTTTTCCATAGTATATTTTTAATTTATAAAAATATTTTTGTAAAATATTGAAAGAAAACAAAAATAAGAAAATAATATGGGGATTGGGGATTGGGGACAAGAAGAAGAAGATGAAGATATAATTTAAATATTTTGATAAATAAAATCAATAAGCTATATAAAATTAAATTTATATAAATATTTAGATAAAATTATTTTTTG
>NBJL03002193.1:0-12505 GCA_002087855.3 Entodinium caudatum | reverse complement strand
CATCATTCTTATTTGCGGGCATGAAATAGTTTATAAGAAAAGAAAAAGAATTATTTTCGGTATCGTTTAAAATATTATTAAAAGCATTATTATTCATGAAATCATAATTGAATAAATTTTCCCAATTTCTATCTTTAGAATTATAAAATAATTTTAAGATGTATATTTTGAGAACTTTCATTAAATTATTATTTTCATCATTAATTCTACTTAAAACAATATTTATTTCGTCATTATCATATTTATCAATTGAATCAATGAATTTTTTCAAATATATTTTAATAAATGCAATCGAATATAATTTGTTTAAATTGGCAAAATTTTTTTTGTTTTTTTCTTTTGAATTTTGAGCCTGGATATAATCTTTTAATATATATATACAATCTTCAAATATTTCTAATGATAATTCAAAAATTATATTTTTTTGATAATTTTCTTCTTTTTTATCTTTCTTTTTAAAATAATTTTCAAATAGCTTTTTATCTTTTTTATCAGTAATTTTATCTATATTTTCAAAATATTCTGGAAGCATATGTTCCAAAATTTGTAAAACTACTTGCTCCAAAAATTCGGAATTGTTTTCATTTAAAATTTTTATTAATCTATCATTACTATTTTTAATATATTCAAAATTTTCTTTCATATATTTTGGATTGACTTTAATACCTATTTTTTTTAATAATTTTTTAAGTAAGGGGAAACAATTATAAACAAAATCATTTTTTGAAATAATAATATTCAATAATTTATCTCTGAAATAATCATCTGATATTTTAGTATATTCGTCATAAAATATTGTAGAAATTAATTTAGGGAATAAATCACTCTTTCCCATTAAACTATCTAAAAATTCATAAAATTTTTTAAATTTTTCGAATAATTCTGATTTGTTAATTTTGTTAATTTCCGCGTCGAATATAAGAGGTGTTTCATCAGAGAAAAATTTAAAAATTTCATTTATATTATCAATTGTATCAACTTTATTTTTTCTTAGAGCTTCATTTATTTCTATAATTTCTTGCAAAGAAAATGCCTCTTTTGTTTTCAAATGTAAATTAGCCTTTAATTTAAATGCATTTTGCAAAATTTCTTTATTATTATTTATTAAATCGTAAAATTGCTGTGAATCTTTTTTCGCTGATATATAAATATCAGAATTGGAAGTTAGAACTCTTAATAAAGATTCCATTCCTAAAAATAAAGCATCATTAGAATAAGAAGTATCATTTGCAGATGTTCCAAATTTAGATTGGAACTCACCTTCAGCTTTTTTAATTTTATCTAATAAATTATCCACTATTAAACTTAATATTGAGAACATTTGCAAGATTGTTGTTATTTCATCTTTATAACATTGGATCCAATTTATTATTTTAGCTATTTTTTTCATGGGATTTTCCTCAATTTCTTCTTTATTTTCTTGTTCTTTTAATAATACCAAAAATTTCAAAAAGTTTTTTATACCATTCAAACTTATATTTTTATTTACATTTTTATTTTCATCTTGTTTTTCCTTATTCTTCTCCTCCTTTTTTTCTTTCAAATTCTTCACGTTTTCAAAAATAAAAAATGTATAAAAATCTTCCAATATTATATTAAATAATTCAATTTTTTTTTTTTCAGTGTTTTCTTTATTCATTTGCTCTAATAAGGGGAGTTTAGAAATTTTATTTAAAAGTGATTCATTATAAAGATTTAAATTTTTATTATAATGATTTTTTTCGATACCATTTTCTTTTCTATAATCATGTTCATTTTTTAAATAATTTTTTTCTATTTCTTCCTTGATATAATTTGCTATTGTTTTAATAGTGGGAGTTATTTTAGGAATTTTCATTCCAAGGAAGATATTTATTAAATTTTGTCCTTGATTTTTCAAAACTTTATTATTGCTATCAATTTTAAATTGTTCAAAATATCTTTTACTTATATCTTTTTGTATTTTAGAGATTTCCTCTTTTTTAGATTCGTCAAATTTTTTATCTTCTTCCATTGATAATAATGTAGCAAAGAAATTATCTTGTTCAGCCTTAAAATAAAATTTAGCTAAATAATTGGTATATTCACTTGATAAATTTTCATTGATAATAGCAATGATATCTTTATCATTTAATTTTATGCTATCTTTTTTTGTAAACATTTCTTTTATTAAATCATTTTTATCGGATTTGCCTTTTTTTCTTATTTGTTTCTTAACGCATTCATTAAATTCTTTTTTGACATCTTCATTGTTACCTATATAATCAATTAATCTATTTATATAAGTTTCAGCACTTAATTCACCATATGAAAAAGGAATATTTAATTTCATGAAACTCAAAGTCATATAAATATTTTTAGATAACTCAGCATTGAAGTCCAAGAAATTTTCATAAATATCAATTCCTTCACTTTTAAATATTGGATCAAGTTTTATTACATCAGGCCCATATAAATTATCAATAAATATTTGATAATATGGTGATAAATTTGAAATTGTTTCTTTAAGTATTTTTCTATTTATTATTTGTTTTTCTTTTTTTGTTTTCAATTTGAAATCCTTCAATTCATGGTCATAAATTCTTACCAAATTAATAATAAAAATGAAAACTTTTTCAATGTTTTCTTCTGTTTTATTTTCTTCTTTTTTATTTTCTTCTGTTTTATTTTCTTCTGTTTTATTTTCTTCTGTTTTGTTTTCTTCTTTTTTATTTTCTTCTTTTTTATCAGCTAATAATTCTCTTTGCTTGTTTTCTATAAAGAATTGAACATAATTGATGAAACGTCCTTCATTTGAATTGAATTTAATAAAACAAATTTTTTCTTTCTCGGTTTCATAAAATTTATCTATTTCTTTTTCGAAATCATTTTCTGATTTATATTTACTTATCCTTATTTCTCTAATATTTTCTTTAGAAATTTTTCCAAAAATTTTAGTATCTATTTCATTTGTAATTTTTATTTCTTCTAAATTATTAGTATAGGTATATATTATATTTTTTGCTTTTGTCATTGATTCTAAAAATCTTCGTAAATTATGATGTTCACCTTTATTATAAGCTTCAAGAATTTTTTCAAATAAATCAGGATATTTTGTGGAAAAACCGTTTAATTTTAAACAAAGAATTATATCTTGTGGAAGAGTTAAACTTATTTTTTTTATTACTTCGTCAATCATATGCTCTTTATCAACTTTTCTTTGAAGAGCTTGGTACATTATTCCTTGGATTTCTTCTAAATCAAAATTAATGAATAGTTTTTGAAGATCGTAATTTATTCCTTTGAATTTTTCTTTATCTAAAACAATCATTTCCTTTAATTTGTTATAAATATTAATCGATTCATCAATCAAATCCTGATTTAATAAAAATTTCAAAGAAACAATATGCTTTTCAAATCTATTAAGGAATGGAGCTTCCTCTTCCTCAATTTGCTCATAATTAACACTGACTATACATCTAAATTCATCATGTACTAAAGAAAAATTATTTATAGATGTACCAACAGCAATACGAGCGTAATTTTTCTCACCTAATTTTGTGAAATTTTGGTTGAATAAATCATATAATGCTGGATATACAGACTCTAAATTTTTTAGGATTAGGACTTTTCCTTCTTCCATATGCAATTGTATTTTATTTAAAATTTTTAAGGAATATTCTTCACTATGATGATCTTTATAAAACTGGCTTCCAACATATAAATTATAATCCTTTTTAGTTTCGGGTAAAATACTCTCAATTAAAAATATACTCGCTGCTGATTTAGAAATAACGAGTAAATACCTGCTATTAATATCAGTTATATTTTCTTTAATTCGGTTTAATACTTCATAATTATTATCGTTTGTCCTTTGTGAATAAATGTCTTTAATAAGTTTAATAGAAGTTGTTACTTTATTATCAATTTCTGAAATAAATTGAAGCCCACCGAAATTCCTTTCTAAACCTTTAAATGATATTTCTTGTTCTATTTTATTCTTATTTTCTTCATTTATATTCCTTTTAATTATTTCTCTTGCAGAATATTTTATTAAGTGATAAAAATCTCTATTTCCATGAAAATCTTCTTTTCCACTTTTTGTTTGAAGATATTTTTTATATTTAAAATATGAATAACCTAAGTCTTCATAAAAGGATTTAAATTGATCTGCCAAAGTTTTATCGTAAGATTTTCCTATAGTAATAGCAGTAGTTTTTATATCTTCTTTATCCGGTTCTGGAATTGATAATTGCATTCCACGATTCATTTTAGAAGCATCAAGTTTCCAATTTGAAATACCAACAAATGCGATTTTATTTTTACCTTCATCAAGAGCCTCATCTAATTCAGCATGAATAACTTTAAGAGGATTATTAGGAGAATGCTCTGCAAGACCCATTTCATCAAAAAAGATCATTGATATATTTTTCTCTTTATTTTCAGGACTTAAATTTTCATATTGTTTTTTGGCTCTCTCAAAAATTTTTTCAACTCCTTTGGAAGTACTTGCCATTGAACCTTGATATGAACTTAAAATTAATTTAGGTCGAGTTTTGAAAAGGGATTTATTAGAATCCTCTCCTTTCATTGACTTATCAATTAACCGAACACTTAAAGATTTACTACACCCGGGTTTACCTACAATAAATATAGGAATTTTATTATTAATGGTTACAAATAATGAAAAAATATTATCTAATAAAGCTCTATTTTGTGCTATTCCTTTTTCTAAATCTATATTACTTAAGACATATTTTTCTTCTCTTATTGGAATGTCTAAGAAATTTATATCCGAAACATATGGATAAAAATTTTTAATTTCCTGAGCTATAATTTCATTAATTTTTTTATCTATCATTTCCTTAATTTTTTTCTCTATTATTTCTATAACTTTTTTATCCAATAAAGATTCATCTATATTTCTAATTTCCTGATAAATCATTTGCTTAATTTTTTTATCTATTATTTCCTTATTTTTTTTATCCAATAAAGAATCATCTAAATTTTTAATTTCCTGATATATCATTTCCTTAATATTTTCTTCAAATGAAGGTTCAATTAAATTTTTAATTTCCTTTTTCATCATTTCATGAAATTCTTTATCCAAACAAGATTTATCAAAATCATTAATTTCCCGATCCATCGTATTCCGAAATTCTTCTCTAGTTTTATTATCTATTATACGCAAATAATAGCACATAAAAATCCCTAGAATAATCGAATATATTTGCAAAGTTATTTGATCACAATTAATATAGAACATATCAACATTGGAAATATTTTTATTTAACTCTGAATTATTGCAAGCATCTTTTTTTTGATTTAAATACTTGTAAAAAAATTCATAAAAAATATTATATCTTCTTATTTCCCTTAAGGAAACTGAAGATATCTCATTATGTTTTCTTGTAAAATTCTGTGCTTTTGATATTAATTTTGTGGCGAAATAATGAATTATTTTAATTTTATTTATTTCTAGATTATTATTAATTCTCTTAATTGGTTCTTCTACAATACTTTGTATATATTTTTCTTCATCAGCAGGCTCAAGATTGCCAAAATCAAAGACATAATTCAATAATGAATGAGGTAAGGGATTTACTGTATATACTAAATTACTATTGGCATTCTTTTTTAATCTTTCCAATTCCTTTTCATTCAAATGTTTTTTTTCCTTTATAGCATTTTTTATATCAAGCCCTGCACTTGTTTTTACTCCTTTATAATATCTATAAGGATTGCAAGCAGCGATGAAAACAATATTAGATTGAATTGGCTTTCCTTGACAAGTATGCTTACACATTAATTCGCTTATTAATCCCATAGATTTACAAGTATTAATTTCATCTAAGAAAACCCAAAGTTTTCTTTGTATAAAAATTTGATTTAATTTTTTTCTTTCTTCGGCTTCTTTTCTATCTTCTTCTTCATATTTTTGAGCATCAATTGAAATTTTATTTACGAAATCAATTATGTCACTATCTGAAATTCCTGCATGAATATTCAACACTTTCATCTTTTCTTCGGATCCCTCATTCATCAATTTAGAAAGCATTTTAATCAACGATGTTTTTCCACAACCTGTTTCTCCCATCATTATAATTGGAATATTTGCTCTTATTCTTAATAGAATCAATATCATTTTAATAAAGTTATCTGCTGTAAAAACATATTTTCCTGCTATTTCTTCTAATGATTTTCTATTTTCAATTGATTTTATATCCTCTTTAATAGCTTCAGCATTATGTGGTTTTTCATCCAATTTCTTTTCTAAATTTTCTATAGCTTTTTTTTTATCTTCTTCTGTAGCATAGTTTTTAAGATCTAATATATTTTTTAATTCATAGAGAAAATCAAATTGACTATAATTCTTATAATCTGGCACATCTTTTTTATCTTTTTGTTGTTGGAAATTAAATAATTTATATAATTTATTATATTCATTTTTTGCAGAATAGACTTCATCTTCATTATTACTTCTATTTATAATACTTGGCTTATTACTAATAATACTAAATCCTTCACCTGCTCCTTCATGGAAAAAAATTAAAGAATAATTAAACTTATCAAAAGAAATTAAATTTGGTTTTATTTCAGATAGTTTTTGTATCGCTTTATTAACATCTTCTTCCTGACTATATTGATCTATATTCATCAAATTCCTTGTATCTTCTTGTGTTCGAATTAATTCGGTAAAAGCTCCTTTAGTAAAATGTTTAGTCAATTTAATATAACTATCGATAATAAAAGTTCTAATACTTTTATCTGATTTATACATGTCTAATATATATGCATTAATATAAAAACTTCTATTAAAAGATTTAAATTGGGCTGCCAAAACATCAATAAATGATTTAATTTGATAATAATTCGGCGAATCAACATTTATTTTTTCAAATATTAAATTTTGGCATTCTTCCTGAGATAAAATTTCTGCTTTTTTTAATGTTTTGGTATAAGCAACGAAATCTTTAGGAGTTAATCCTTCAAAGTATAAATCATAATTATCTATTTCCTTGTTTTTTAATGCTTTCAAAAAATTTGCAACAACTTGAACATTATCAGTTATATCTTGTGGTACTATTAATTTTGGTAATTTTGCTAAATACAAAGTTGTTTTATCGAATAAAGACAAAATAGTAAATTTATTAAGGATATTAACGAATCCATTTGGAATCTCAATTTTAATTTCTATTTCTTTCGGAAAATAAAATATATTCTCATCATGTCCATATAATTTAGTTATTAAAAGAGAAAAAAGAAATTCTGTCATTAAATCAGTTTGATCAGTATCATTAAGATCTAAATGAATAGCACAATCCTTTGGCTCATATACCTCTTTCTTCGATTTTCCCTTTGCTGGTACCGTCCAGTAAGTAGCAAGTTCTTTTAATCTTTTAACGGTATCTTCTCTATTAATGACACCTCCGAAAGGAAAATATATATATTTTTTATTTTTATTTTTAATAGCTAATTCAATTTGTTTAGATTTACCAACCCCAGATTTATCTGAATCAATAATTTCTATATTTGATTCTTTTTTTTCTATTTTTGCGTGCATATAATCCCGCATTTGAGTTTCAAAATTTTGAACATATTTTAAAGAATTTAGACTTTTATAAATATCTGTATTATTATTTGTATATAATATAACCAAACAAGATTCTATTTTTCCTTCCTTCTTCTCTACCAACAGATTATTCAATAATGATAAAATTTTTGCTCTTTTACCTGAATCCAACGATTCTATTCCTCCCATTATAAAACAAGCATTATATTGACATAAAAGAGCTCTATATAAAAATGCAGTTAATTCCTCATTCGAAGTATCTTTTGTACAAAATAAAATATTTTGTGAAACAGGAAAATTTTTCGTCAGGTATTTATATATAAGAAAAAGGTCTCTTTCCATATTTTCACTTCGATCAATATAATTAATGTAAACACCTTTATTTTTATATTCTTTATGAATCAAACTATCTTTATAAATTGTTTCTAAATTTAAATTATTTATCTTTAGAACTTCATTTAAGTAATTTTCACAATCATCTATAACACTTTGAATATCATTTTTCCCACAAAATTTAAAATCTCTTGGTTTATTAGTCATATTGTTTCTTGTTAAAAACATTAAAAAGGGATCTATGTTTTTATTATCTTTATTATCTTTATTATCTTTATTATCTTTATTATCTTTATTATCTTTATTATCTTTATTATCTTTATAATCTTTATTATCTTTATTATCTTTATTATCTTTATAATCTTTATTATCTTTATTATCTTTATTATCTTTATTATCTTTTATATTTTCAATAATTAAATTAAATTGCCTTCCATATATAAATCTTATTAAAGGTTTTTCTTCATATGCCTTTATTTGGAGAGTTCTTACAGTATTTAATATATTACTTAATGATTTTATAACATTTTGAAAATCATTGCTATTATTTTCTGAATCCCATTCAATAGTATATTTATAATCATTTATTGTTATTTTAATTTCTATGTCCTTGGTGTAACCAGAGACATTTAATTTTCTTAATAATATATAAATATCATGAATACCTGATATTATTGCTATAAATTTTTTATTATTATCAAGTAATGTTTTTATATCTTTTTCTTCACCTATTAATTTTTTTGTTAATTGGGCTAAATCTTTTAATTCCAAAAGTTCTTCTATTTTTTCTATTTTTCTTTCTTTTTCATCTTTTTCTTTTTTTCCTTCTTTCTCAATTTCTTCATTGTATGTACCATTAAAAAAATCTGTATTTGAATTTTTTAAAGTGAAATTTGATTTTTTTGAAATATATAAGATTTTTTGTCTAGCTGCTTCTGATCTATCTTTTATAGAATCAAATAATTTTTTTATTTCAGAAAAATTACTTGTATAACTTTTAAAGCGTATTGCCAAATCTTCAGAGGATGCTTGAAATTTTTCAATAAATAATTTAATTAATTCTAAATCAGATGTATCTTTAAAATTCTTTTGTGCTTTTAATGAATCCATAAAAATAACGCATTTTTCAAGGTCAATAATTTGATTAGGATTTGTAACTATATTTTCATCTTCTCCTGCTTTTTCTCTTAAAATTTGGCAATCAAATAAATTTATTTTTAATAAAAATTTAATACTTTGTTCTCTTAACATTTTTAAAATATTTAAATAAGTAATTTTAGAAGAATTTACTTCATTTAGAATAATATTAATATCAATATTGGCTTTATTTAATACTTCTTTTGCTTGAATAATATTTTCCTCGTTATATGATTCTGTTAGATTAATCCTAATTTCAACTAAGGATTTAATAAACTCAGTTTTTTTTGCCTCAGTGTAAGATACGAAATTATAAAGTGAAAGAATTGTATCACTTATTTCATCTCTTTTTGATAATAACCTTATTTTTTCAACTATTTCCTCTCTATTATAAGAGGCATTTATATTTATTTGAAATATTTTATCCAATAGCTCAATTTCTCTCCTAATTTCAGTCTGTTTTTTTATCGTTATTGCATTCAAGCAAATAGTTAATATTTTATTATCTATCGATTTAATTCCTTGCTCTGAAAAAATGTTTTTTAATTGATTAAATTGATTTTCTGTTGTTTCAATCCTTTCTATTTCGCTTAAATTTTTTATTTCTTTGTTTTTACCATATAATGCAGAAAAAAATATGCTTTTTTGCATTTCTGTTCTTTTTTCAGCTTTTTCCTTATATTTTTCAATTAATTCATTACATTCCTCAGAATATTTTATTTTATAATCATACAAAGAACCATCGCTTATTGAAGAAATCATAGACTCTATTTTTTCAACATTAACCTTTTCTGACTTTTCAAAAAAAAATTTCAGATAATCACGTATTAATTTCAAATTAGTCAGAGCATTATTAATTTCTCCAATTTTTTTATTAATTTCATCATATTTTGTTTTAGCTTTTTCTTTATCGTTATAATAAATTAATGATAATCTTTTATTAAACTCATCTTTTTCATTCTCTCTATTATTTTCAAAAAAAATGATGATATTTTTATATAGCACTGTATTTTCATTTAATTCATTTTTCAATTCATTTAGTAATTCGAAAGATTTATTTGCATAATTGCTTGTTTCTCTATATTCTTCCATAGATATTCCAGCTTTTTCTACTAAGCCTTTGAATAATTTTAATTTTTCAGTTACTTTTAAATTCCAAAAATCTTCCTTTTGAGGTTCTTTATCATTTATATTTCTTAAAATATTCGGAATAAAAAATTTAAATTTTTCTGCGAATATTATCAAAATATCATCGTTTTTATTTTCGATGATATATTTTGATATATAGTCTTTCATTTCTTCAGAAATATTATCTTGATATCTATTAAATAATTCAAAATAAATATTTTTCATAATTTCAAAATTCATTCCACCCGGGAATTTTTGCAAAAAATTTAACTTTTCATCATCTTGATATATATCGGAGTAATGTATTAATTCAACTAAATCATTTTTAAAACTATTTTCTTCTATAGTTTTTTGTTGGCTTAATAAATTAATAAATTTTTCTTGAATATTTTTTAATGATTCCGAAGAATATTTTTTTTCGTCATTATTGTCACTAGTGTTTAGTATTTTTAATAAAACTCCGAAACCTTTAAAATCAACAATTAAATCAATTATTTTTTCTTCGATATGTTTTTCCTCATCACCGAAAATATCTTTCCAATTTATACTTTTCCAGTTATTTATAAATTCATCATCAATTGAAGATACGTTTAATCCTTCAAAAATGTTTAATGAATTTGAAATTTCTTCTTGATGATCTGTTAAATATTCTTTATCCTCTTTTAAGAAATTTAATATTTCAATATTAGATAGCATTTTATTAGAGGATAAATATAACCCAGTTTGATGAATATAATCTTTTAATTTTTTTTCGAGCTCTTTACATTTGGAATAAATTGAATTTTTTTCTTCTTCTTTTTCTTTTTTTGTAGTTTTAATTTTGCTTGGTTTTGCAGGCTTTGTATATCTTATTATTTTTTTAACTAAATTTTTCAAAAGAAAAAGATTTTCTAAATTTTTATCTTTGAAATACTTCATATATTTTTCTAATATATCTGGGCTTAATATTATGAATTTTTCGATGGATTTTTCTTTTTGTTTATCCAAAATTTTTCCATAATTTTCGCAAATGCTTGAAATATCATCATCTTCTCTTATTATTTTTTTATCAATTTCCAAAACAATTTCCTCAGCTTTTTTAGTTTTTTCTTTTATTGTTGTTTCTCTTATCTCAAAAATATGCTCTAAATTTTCAAGAACTATTTCATAATAATCTGAAATAGAAGTTATATTTGATAGCGATCTTTTAATTCTTCCGAAAGTATCACTATTCCTGACCATATTTGAAATTTGTTCCTTTTGGAAATTAATTCCTTCGAATGTGTCAGAATATTTAGCAAGACCTTTATATATTTTATTTTGAGTGTCTTCATGAGTAAGGATATTTTTTAATGATATCTCAAATTTATGCCTTTCATTAAATAATCGAAAACATAAAATGAAAAAAAATAAATCTTTTTTACTTGTCAATTTATCTTCAGATTTTTCAATATGTTTTAATACAATTTCAGGATCATTTTCCAATTTATCTAAAATTTCGGATATCCTTCTTTTTTCTATTTGGGTTAAATCTTTAGTGTATTTTATATTCACTTTATCTAAATCAAAATCAGATAAAATCTTTGAAATAATAGGGTTTTCATAACATGCAGCAAAAACAAAAAAATATAAAGATAAATCATGGTATTTATTTTCTTTCTCCTTATCTTTCCCTTTTTCTTTTTCCTTAACCTTTATGGTTAATAATTTTCTTGTGGATAAGGCTAAATCCCCCATTTCTGGGGAATTTTTTTCTTTATTCAGATCATCTTCTAAATAGCTGAGATAAATCTTAAATTGGTCTGAATGGGATAAAATATTCCCTACATTAATAATTTCTTTTTTTGAACCTTTTTCAGGAGTATAAATAAAATCATAAAAAAACGTATCATGAGAAAATTCTTTTAGTTCAATTTCTGATTTGAAATGATTTTTATCATCTTCAACTAAATTAAATTTGAGAGTTAGAGACTTCATTCCAGAAGAAGGTGTTACTTTTAATTTATATATAGTATAATAAACATTAATTTCATTTTTTAGTTCTAATGAATCATATTTTGCTGTTTCTAAATCTTTAGCATGCTTTTTTTCAAGGCAATCAATTTTTAAGGGAGTTTTGGTATAGTGGGCAATAATAAAATAAAGGAAGAAATCTTTGTATTCTTTCTTTTTCTCTTCTTTTTCCTTTTTATGTTTTTTATCTTCCTTTTTCTCTTCTTTTTTCTCTTCTTTTTTATCGTCCTTTTTTTCTTCCTTTTTCCCTTCCTTTTTCTCTTCTTTTTTCTCTTTCTCTTTTTTCTTATCTTCCTTTTTTTCCTGGTTCTCTTGTTTTAAGTCTTGATTTTCCATTTTATAAATATTTTTATATAATAAAATTTTTAAAAATATTTTAATAAT
>NBJL03002164.1:11405-23317 GCA_002087855.3 Entodinium caudatum | reverse complement strand
AATCCCCAATCCCCAATCCCCAATCCCCAATCCCCAATCCCCATTTCACCATAAATTAAATAAATATTATTTTTAATTTTTAATTAGCTTAATTAAAATAATTTTTATATAAAATAAATTTATAAAATATTTAAATAATTATGCCTCATATTCCCTTTGCTTTTTAATATCAATATTAATTCCAATTTGTTTCTTTTTCAGGAAAGGTAAATCATTTCTTATTCTGTAAATATTCATGAAATTAGAAGCATCTTCACCTTTTAAAAAATCCCAAAAACTTAAAGGATAATAATAATTTTGTTTAACGTCATCAGGAATATTATTTTGAGATATTCGCATTACCATAGGACTTTGTTGCGTTGTTAAATTCAGCATAATAAATCTTATTAAAGTGGATTTTGCTCTTATTTTTTCTTTCTCTTTTTCTTTCTTTTCTAAAAATGATGAATTAGTTATTATTAAATTATTTCTTTCAGTTCTATATTTCCTTATTATTTCTAATAATAGATCTTTTTTGTCTAATTCATGATTCACCTTTGAGATGTCTAATTTTAATGAGGGAATTGAACCTGAATCTGAGTCTATACTTTCATTATCATCTTCTTCAGTATTTTCAATATTTTTGTCTTCTTTTTCTATTTTATTTTCTTCATTTTTATTCTCATCCTTATTATTTTTATTTCCTTCATCACTTTCTTTTTGTTCTAATAAAAGTTTATTTCTTATTTCTTCTGGAGTTTTAAATTCAGTAATATATTCAAGTCTCATCAGATATATTCTTCCTTCTTGAGTTAAAATTAAAACTTTTTCCTTAACAATTTCCCCAGGAATTAAATTCGGATTATTTCCTATATATTTTTCCACATCATCATTTTGCACAAAATATTTTTCCATTTTTTCAGGAAGTTTATATTCAATTTCGTCATTTATTATTTCACTGTCTTTTAAATATTTTAAAGTCATATCAACTTCATAATTTATTTTTTTGATACAAATTTCAGCATTTTGCTTTATTTCAGTTAAATTATATATATTATCTTTTACACTATTATTTTCTTGTTCTAAAATATCCAGCATTTCTTCATATAAATTATTATAAAGAATGCATCGTGCAGGAGATAAATATATATATTTGAAAATGGTATAGTTTCCTTTACCTAAAAGCATTAATTTAAGAAAATCATAAATTAAATCTTTTCTTTGTTTATCAGTTATGGATTTATTTACTTCGTTAATTATTTCGCCATTCTCGTCAAGTTCTGGCATTAATCTCGATAGAAGACAAAAATCAACATTTTCGTGATAATAACTTATATATTTAAAGATATGTCTATTTAATTTATACTTTGCATTTCCTTTTTCTTTTATAAGTCGCTCACCGAATAAAGGCCATTTATAATATATTTTTATTTCATCTTTTTTTTCTTTAATAATATTTTCCTTATTATCTTCATCATATAAATCATTTATTAAATTTTTTTCTTCTTCTTTTTCCTTTTTGGAACCAGTATTATATTCAATATCTTTTATTATTAGTGTTGGATATCCTAAAATGTAATTAAGTCTATCTAAGGTGCAATTATCATTTATTTCTAAAATCCCAAATAAGACTTTATTCATTTCTGCAATTTTATTTTCCTTAGTTGAATAAGAGAATAAATCAAATAAATTTTGAGAATTAAAATCCCTGCTGAATTTGGGTTCATTATATTGTAACATTTTTAATAAAGTTATTAAGAGATCAATTTTTTCATTAAATAATAATTCGATAAAAATGGGACTTATATTTCTTATTAAATAATGTTTTTCATGGAAATAACATTGAGACTTTTCTTTTTTTTCAATATCAAATAATACATCATTATAATCATCCAAATTTTTTAACAGGAAAATAACAATATCAAAAATGATATTTTTATTCTTTTTATTTTCTGTAGTTAATTTACCCAATAATTCACTAATGAAACTTTGATTAATTAATTTCATGACAATTTTTTTTTCTATAAGGGCACATTCATATAATAATTTATACACATAATATAAAGAAGTTTCTTCATCGGGATTTGTACCATTCACTGCTGTATTTTTGGGATATGTATCTATTGTATCTATTTCTTGAACTAAATTCAATAAGTACTCTATAATGGATAAAAATTTATTATTATTTTTACTGATGTATATATTTAATATATTTTTAATTATCTCATAAAATATTTCAACATTTGCATTATCGAAAATTGCTGATAAATCATTTGTAAATATTCTTTTCATTCTTTCCTTTTGGCAAAGTAAAGTCGCTATCATTGATATTAATTTATTATTTTTATTATTATCTTCCTTTTGTTCTTTGGAATAATTGTTAATTATAGGTAATATTATTTTTTCTAAAATTATTTTTGTCTTTTTATTATGTGATAATTTTTCTTCATCATAAAGGTATTTATCATTTGGGAATAATTCTTCGATTAAGAAATTTAATAAATCACTTTTTATTTCTTCGTTGTAATTAAATATGTTAAAACCTGCTGAACTTATATTATTTATTAAAATTTCATAAAAATCTTTTCGGTTATTATCGTTTTCATTCTCGCTGTTTTTTAATTTATGTAATTGTTCATTTTTTTCCTTTATTTGATCATAGATGTATTTAGGTACACATTTTTCTATGCTATAAAAAGGAATATATTTATAATATTCTTTTTTATCTTCGTCATTAAATATTTTTTCATATAAAACTTGTTCATCAATTTTAGTATCTTTTTTGGCTAAATTATACAACTTTTTAATTGAAGCTTTATTTTCATTGTTTATATTAATGATATTTTTTTGTTCTTTTTCTAAATCACAAATGTCTTTAATTTCATTTTCATCATATCTTAATCTAATAGGAGTCTTTTTTTTTCTTTCATATATGAGCATATAAGCATTCTGGAAATTTTCGTAATTATAACCACTGAAGGATTTATTAGCTCCACCGAAGCATTCTTTTTCAATATCATTAATATCGAAAACACTAATGTGTGAATCATTAAATTTTAACCATGTATTTTTATTATCATTATTTAATTCGTCATTTTCTTCACTTCTTTCCAATAAAATATTACCTTCACCATCTCTCAATATATTTATTAAGCTAAAATAATGGCCTCCATCAGCACTTCCCATATGAATGTTAATTCCTTTTAATTCGTATAAATAATAGCTATCATCTTTCATATATATATCTTCATTTTCGAATTTTTTTCCTGATATTTCGATATCTTCTATACAAAACTCTTTCATATTAATATTTAGGGGAAATTCAAATCGAGAATTTATTTTCTCTGTGCGCTCAATTTCATAGTTCATATAAAATCTTTTAAGATGAAAAACTAAAATGTTGGGTAAATCAGATAATGATGTTAATTTATTAATTGTTACATTTTGGTTGCAGTTGCTACATTTAAAATCATCTATTTTTTCGGGAGTTATTAATTTGTGTAAAGAATCTGTTAAATTATTAATATTTTTAACTTCTAAAGTGAGATTATAGAAATCTTCAAACCTATTAGAAACATGTTTACACGAATCACAAATGACAGAAGAACAAGTTCTCCCAATAAAAACATCATTAATAATATATTTATACCTATTATTCCTCAAATAATTTTCCATTTTATCGAAAAAATTATTAAAAAATTCTTGGCTATCTTGTTGAACCATAATATTAATCGGATTTCCATCAAAATCTTTAAAAACTTGGCAAAAATTTTTAGGATTGTAATCTTCTTTTTCACTCAGTGTTAAATAAGAATACATTATCTGTAATTGATTCAAGGGATCATCTTCATTTTGGTCTTGAAGTGGTGAACCTTTGTAACCCATTATCGCATAACGAAATGTTGGTACCATATAAACTTGTTGCAGGATTGAGTTCATGTAACATATACAACCTAAATTTTTTAAACCTACATGATCATATTTTTTAAAACTTGGAGGGGATTTGTGCTTTTTCATGATTTGTTCCTCTTTTTGTTCTTCGGATTTATCAGAGGAAAATGTTTTTATTATAGAAATTAATTTATTAAGGATATTTTCGTTGGAGGAATGCTTTAAAATCTCGAGTAAATATTGAGAACATACATCTTTTATTTCTTTAGGGATTTCTTTACTTTGATTATTTTGATTAAGATGCTTTATAGTTTCCAAGCTTATAAATAAAGGTTTCTCTTCGATTTCTTTTTCTTGTTTATTGTCACCCTTTATTTCAATTATTACTTCACTTTCATTTTCTTTTTCTTTTTCCTTATCTTTTTGATTACTTTCAACATTATTATTATTTTGATAGAATTTTTCTAAGATTAAATCTAAAAGTGTTTTTTTATTAATTTCTTTAGTAATGATAGTATTTTTAAGATCTTCATTAATTTTTATTCTCTTAATGAGGATTGTCATCAATCCCGTGAAAATATCTTTTGAAAAATTTTTTTCATCTTCGATATTTTCTAATTTATTGAATAAATATTGGTAAATATGGAACAAAAATTCTTTACCTATATTGTCTTCTAATTTGGAAGTTAATATACTAAAAAATTCGAAGAACAAAACTGAGGATTTATAACTGACTTTATCTATATTATCATCATTCATTATTTGATTAAAAATAATGTCATTGGTTAATTCGAATAATAAATTAAGAAATTTATTTTCACTATTTTTTTCAGAATTTTTTATGGAATCAATGAAACATTTTATATAAAATAATTTATATTCTTCATTCGTTGTATTAAGCACTGATTTGATAAGATTTTCGAAACTATTTTTTGTTTCGTTTTTCGAATGCAATTCTGAAATTAATTTATCATTATTAATCACTAAATTTATTAACAAAGTAAAAGAATTCTTTAATAAATTATTTTGTTCATAATTATAATTATTATTATTTTCTTCATCTTCTTCGAAATTTATTTTGACATTTAAACTATCAACGAAATTGATTAAATTATTAGTATAATCAACAAAATTAATTTGTTCTATAGTTTGCTTTATATTTTCATCTGTCTTTATAAAATTAAATAAATTGTTATAATCAAAGGTGATTATTTCATTTAAATTAATATTATTTGTTGAAATGTTATCATTTTCTTTCTCAGGATTTTTACTATTCGTTGAATTATATATTATATTCACGATATTTAAGCATTTTTCACAACATAAATTGATCAACAAATTTTTTTCATTTTGATTTTCATTTTTGTCAAATTTATAATTTAATAATAATTCATTCATATATTTTAATAATTTTTCATAGTTTTTACTTATAATAAAATTTTTCAAAAAAATTTTTTTTGTTTCTATATCAATTTCATCAAAGTGTTCATATGGTTTTGAACTTAATTCAGCAACAAGTTCAACTCCGTTTTCATTCGTGACAAATTTATTTTTTAACATATTGAAATCAGTGCAATCTATATTAATATCTTGTAAAATGCTTTCAATAATGATTAAACTATATAACGCTTTTAAATAATTATTTTTTTCATCTAAAAAAATTTTATCGAAATTATTTTTTTCAGCGACATTTAAATTATTTAATATATCATCATAAATATCTTGATTTGTTGCCAAGAAAAATAAAAATTCAAAAATTTCTTTTTTTTTCTCGCATTTGCTGTACAAAAAAAACAAATTTTCAATGAAATTTTTATCATTTCCTAAAGTGAATCTCGGCTGAACATTATTTTCTGAATACGGGATTGGGTACTTTTCAGAAACGTTTCTGAGATCCTCCCTAATCCCCATGCTTTTCAAATTTTCCCAAACTGTATCTTCTTTACCCGTTCTGAGAGCGTTTAAATAAAATTCCAAAAATTTTTCTTCGGTAATGTAACCAGTTTTTTCCTTATCATATTCACTAAAAAATTCGGTGACTCTTTCATCACCCACACTTGTCATTTCTCTTGTCCCTGTTACTCTTGAAATGTAATCGGAACAAGCTTGCATATCCATTTTTTCTTCTCCTTTGGTAAATTCAGCGAACCATTCTTTTAAGATTTGTTCAAATTGTGGATTGAACTCATTATTTATTAATAAACTTTCCTTTTCGATGTTTTTACTATAAAAAATGAAAATCTTTTCTAAAGGCATGTTTTGATTGTAATTATTTTCTAATATTTCCATTATGGATTTATTATTATATGTCTCATCTAATAAAAATTCATTTTCTTCTATGGAATTATTATTTATTGAATTCATGTATTCTTTCGATAAATTAATTTCAATAGATTTTAAAGGTATTTTTTCTTTTTCGATTAATAATTCTTTTATTTCATTAATTGTGGTATTTCCATAAAGGACTTCTGCCTTTGTATTAATTTGTCCATTTTCATTAGCATTGTTAGCATTGCCATTATAATAGTAATTAGAATATTTTGGTATCATTTTTAAAGGTAAATAAATATAACAATTTTTTTGTAAATTAGAATGGGATTTAGTTTTTGTAATTACATTTTTTTCTGATTCTAATATTATCATCCTTAATAACTTAAAACATTTATTAATTACTTCATCTATATTATTGTCTTCATTATTATCATCATATTTAATTAATTCCTTGCATTTAATTAATAATTTTTCTATTTCATTAACACCTTTATATATATTAAAAATAATTCTTATTGCTTTATTTAGAACTTTTTCGTCTTTTAATTGAAAAATAACATTCCATAATTTATCTAAATCCTTAATATCTTCGACACTTTGGCAACTTAAAATAATTTCGTAATTATCATCTTTATCTATTAAATAACACATATTTGAAGAATTCATTGATAAAAAAATGGATATGAATAATTTAAACTCAGAAAATGACATATAAGTTTGATCATTATTAATAAAATCTTGGAATAATTGCGATTTCAGTTTTTCCTTTTTTTCTTTTCTTATGGTGTTTTCCATAGCTGAAGTTTCTGATATGAATTTTTGAATAAAATCATAAAAAATAATTTCGTCGTTATTAGATATGGGGTTTGTTAATAAAATTTCTCTTAAGAAAGAAACGAAGTCAAATGATGGATAAATCACAGTTATCCAATTATTTAAAAATTCTATTCTTTTTTGAATATTAATTACATGAGTATAATTATCAACAATTTCATCATCAGTATTGATTATTTCGTCCTCATTTTTTGACTTTATTTGTTCTTGAATTTTTTGAATGTAATATATAAAATTATTTTTATATAAATTAAGTAATTTATCCTCAACCATAAATTCCTTTATCGGTTCATTGAAATATTTCAATTCATTAAGATTTAATGTATATTTATCAATTAAAATTGACAATAATTGAAAAACTGCTAATGAATTATTGTTATTTATTAAATCTTGTTCACATAGGGATAAAATTTTATTTAAATATTTATCACCATTCTGCGCAAAAGTTAATAACTTGATAACAATGGGATTTGCCTTAATTTCATATTCATTAACATTGACATCTAATTTAGTTGTTAATTGATATAAATATTCACAACATTTATTTTTATTATTTTCATTATCGCCATGAATTGATAAATTGTAGATAAAATCTATGTCTTTTTCGTTTATTTTATCTCCATCGATTTCACCCATGACATTTTCTAGTAAAATATTGATAAAATTTTCATTCAGATTTCCGGCTAAATCAGATAGTAATTTCATTATTATATTTTTTACTTCCAAATCACCTCTTTGAGTGCAATCCCAAATTAATTTAATGTCTTCTTCTTTTACTTGATTATTTTTTAGTAGTAAAGATAAAATTTTATCGGATTTAGATATTATTTGACTATGGTAATTGGGGCCAAAAATTTCTTTTATTATTTCATTTTTTTGAATTAAATCTATTAATGTTTTCATTGTTTCTTCTTTGGTTTCATTTTCTGTTATGAATTCTGTTAATGTCTTTATTCCTTGCATTCTTTTATCAAAAATACTTGTCTTAAGCATTTTTATTGATAAACTTATTGATATTTCGTCCATTGTTTTAATTATATTTTTGTCAGCTAAATTTGGATCTTCTTTCATTAATATTTCATTAATATTTTTCAAAAATTTGAAAAAAATTTCGGATAAATTTTTAGGCAGATTTCTTATCTCTTTCGTATCTAAATTTTTAATGAAATTCATAATAGCATTTTTGAAATTATCCAAATTTTCAATTAAATACTGTTTATGTAAATAAGGCATTGCACAGTATATAGTATATAATATAGTATAAATTTCCTCAGCATTTGGTTTATTATTAAGAATTTCAATGAATTCTTCAAAGACGCCATCATCAGCTAATTTTTTCCAGAAAATTGCATAATAATAACTAAATTTATTATTCTTTCCAATGATATAATTTTTTTTTCCGCTTACTTCATATAACATCATATCCTCGTTATAATTGACTTCGATTTCATCATTTTCTAATTCGAAATTCATTAATTGCATTTGATTTTTAATATCTGATTTTTTTGGACGACCTTGCGCATAATATTGAATGGGGGTATCTAAATAATTTTTTTGAGTATCAGAATAACTTTTGAATTTTTGAATTCTTTTTGAAAAAAAATATATATCTTCATCAAAGTTTTCTTGGTCTCCGAAACATTCTTCCTTTTTTTTATCTAAGAAAAGATTATGGCCTTCCCAGAAACATTTATAATTTTCATATTTATCATTTTCATCCTCCGGATTTTTAAAATATTTCGGATAAAGCCTAAATCCTACATGATATATATTATTCCCTTCTTTAATATTAGTTATTGTGGAAGGATACCACTTATTTCTATCATAACAATCAATAGTGTCATATTTTTTCAAACTTAAACGCCATTCCCAATCTTTTGTTTTCTCGCCTTCTTCCGTGATTTCACCTCCGCACATTTGAACACCAAATGTCTGATTCATTGATTCACAATGTACTAAATATTGCATATTTTCTTCATCAATAGATTCAATTATTCCACGAACCCAGGCTTTTCTATCAATTAAACAACGGGATTTAGGGTAAGGGACTAAAACGTCGACTTTATCACCAATTTTATATACATTTGTTGGCTCTTTTGTTTTATCGATGAATTCTTTACAATGCTTTTTGTTGAAATTATAACTATTATATCTTCTTTTTATGTTATCTATTTTTAAATTGGCTCTTTGCTCTGAATACATCTTAAAAAAATTATGAGTTGAAGTTTCTGATTTTATCATTTCTCGAATTGTTGAAAATAATTCTGAATATTTAGTCTCCTTATGAAATTTCATAAATAATTTATATATATGATATAAAAGATCCACCGCAATATCATCTCCATTATCACCATATATGATATATTGAGCGAGAATATTAGAAATAATATTTTTTAAAAACCCGGTCATAAAATATTTTAAAAGCTCTGGATTATCATTAAAATGATGTTCAAATGATTCATCAGATTCTAAAATACTTTTAATAAAATTTTTCACTTTTATAATTTCGTCAGTTTTATCAACATCATGAATATAACTATATCTTATTTCTTGTACATAATTATCTAATCTTTTCTTTAAAGCACTATTTTGATCTTCCTCAGGAACAATAGTCATTTTTTATTTATTAATTTAAGCTTATTAATTGGGGATTGGGGATTGGGGATTGGGGATTGGGGATTGGGGATTGGGCCCAATCCCCAATCCCCAATCCCCAATCCCCAATCCCCAATCCCCAATCCCCAAATTGTTATTATTTTATTTTAAAAGTTTATATTTTTATTAATAATTATATAATTAATATAAAAATAATTAATCTTGATATAATATGGGTGAAGAATTAGATAAGCCAGAAAAAAATTATTCTCCAATAGATGAAAATAATAAATATTTAAAATTTGGTTTAAATCAAGTTCAAGGTTGGAAAAAAACCATGGAAGATTATGCAATACATTTCTTAGATAATGGAGAAAACAAATTTATGAATATTTTTGGAATATTTGATGGTCATGGAGGAAGAGAAGTCCCAAAATATCTATCATCTCATTTTTTAGATGTTTTAAATGAAAATAAAAATTTTGTTGCTGGGAAATACAAGGATGCTTTCTCAGAAACATTTTTTGAATTAGATAAATCATTCACAACAAAAGAAGCCCAGGAAGAATTAACAAAATATTCAGAGGAGTATAAACCTGATAAAGAAAGGGAAATTAAGGAAATAAATGATTTATGTGCTCCAAATGAAAAATTGAATAATGAAGAATTAGAACAAATCATGGCATTCAATGAAGTATTTGATCCAAGAAACATTGAAAATGCAAATATTGCTGAATTCACCGGAGCTACAGGGATTATAATCGCCGTTTGTTATAGGGATATTTTAGTAGCGCATGCAGGCAATTCTCGTTGTTTGATTTTGGATCAAGATGGTAAAATCCTTAATAAGACAAAGGACCACACAATGAAAGACGAAAATGAAAAGAAAAGAGTAGATTTAGCCAGGAGTTTTAACGATGAAGAAGAAGAGAAAAAGAAAGGAGAGGATGAACATGTTGAATATTTAGATAGCACTAGAGGATTTGGCGATTTGGAATTTAAAGGGAATGAATGGATTGAACAAAAAGACCAAGAAATATCAGTTGAACCTGATATTTTATTAGTTCCTTATGATAAGGATAATAAGCAAGCTAAATATATCATATTTGGAAGCCATGGAATGTTTGAAGGTGATGATGATAAAGTTAATGAAGAAATTGGTAAATTTTTTATGGATGAAATAAATAAAAATAAAGAAAATAATGAAGTTAAATTCAGTGATATTATTAAGAATTATTTTGAAAAAATAATGGCAAAAGAGAAAAATAATGATAAAAATATAGGTTTAGATAATATGAGTTGCTTTTTGGTTGAATTGAATCTTGAAGAAATTAAAAAATATATAGAGCAAAAAGACGAACAAATAAAGGAAGAAAAAAGAAAAGAAGAAGAAAGAAAAAGAAAGGCAAAAGAAGAAGAAATGAAAAGAAGAGCTGAAGAAAAAAAAAGAAGAGAAGAAGAAAGGAAAAGAAAAGAAGAAGAAAAGAAAAAAAAGGAAAATGGAGATAAAAATGGAAAGGAAGGTGAAATTCCTACTAAAGTTGAAACTCCACCTCCAGTTGGAGAAATCAAGTTAGAAGAAAAAAAAGAAGAAATTAAAAAGGAAAAAGTGGATGAACCTAAAGAAGAAAAGGCTGATGAAAAAAAAGGAGAAATTGTTATAGAAAAAGATAATATTAAAGATGAAAAGAAAGAAGATATTAAAGAAATTAAAATAGAAGCAGTAGAAAATCCAGAGGAAAAAAAAATTGAAATAAAAGAAGAAAAGAAAAATGAAGAAGGGGATAAAAATGAAATAGTGGTAGAAAAGAAAATTGAAGAAGGAGATAAAAATGAAATAAAAGAAGAAAAGAAAAATGAAGAAGGGGATAAAAATGAAATAGTAGTAGAAAAGAAAATTGAAGAAGGAGAAAAGAAAATTGAAGAAGGAGAAAAAAAAATTGAAGAAGGAGATAAAAAGGAAATAATAATAGAAAAGAATATTGAAATTGAACCTGAAAAAAAAGTTGAAGAAGGGGAAAAAAATAAAATTGAAATTGAAGTTGAGAAGAATATTGAAAATGAAGGAGAAAAGAAAATTGAAGAAGAAGAAAAGAAAATTGAAGAAGGTGAGAAGAAAATTGAAATTGAAGGAGAAAAGAAAATTGAAATAGAAGGAGAAAAAAAAATTGAAGTTGAAGGTGAAAAAGATAAAGAAGAGAAAAAAGAATAATTTTATAGGTTTTTAAAAATTTCAATTTATTTTAATATTTATATTAATTTAATGAAATAACAAATAAAAATATAATATTTAAATTAATAAAAAAATAAATATTTTATATTTTAGATTTTATTGGGGATTG
>NBJL03002144.1:0-12009 GCA_002087855.3 Entodinium caudatum | reverse complement strand
CCCCAATCCCCAATCCCCATTTATAAATCGAGATAAATTACAAATAAATATTAATTTAAATAAAAAAATATAAAAATATATAAATTATTATTAATTATTTTCCATTACTATTTAAAAAATTAAGCATATTAATTAACATTTCGCTTTCTTCCTCTTCCTTTTCGATCCAGATATCATATTGTTTATTGCAATTTTCGTATTCTTTGTATTGTTCATCTAATTTATTAATTTTTTCGTTAACTCTTTGTATTTCTTTCGCATTTTGATTTATTTTGTCCTTGATTTTTTTCATTTTTAAATTCATATTTTTTAAATTATAAGTATTATTCATATTAAAATTAAGTCTTTTATTATAAACACCAGAAGCTCTCGGTGTTTCAATGAATGAAGAAAATTCTTTCCCATTTTCATTCATTATTTCAATTTCAGTTTCGTTATAATTTGAAGCATTCGGAGGAAAAAAAGATCCTTTGTTACTCATAACTTCATTATTAAAATTAGAAAAATTTTCTTTCGAGTCCCTGAAATTAAAATTGAAATCAGGTTTTTGATAAGATTTCATCCCCATTAAAGGATTTACTATATAATTAGACATTATTGATTTTGTGTCGTTTATTTTTTTGCTTCCTTCTTCTTCGATATCTGCATCTTCAATGTCTCCTTCTAGGTCTAAAATATTTTTGGAGAGTTCTTCTTTTTTTGTCAAGTTATCATTTACTTTTTGCTTTTCTTCATCATACTCTTGTTCTTCTTTTGTATTAAGATTGTTTGAATTTATATTATTATCTATGTTCTCTTTTTCCTTGTTGAGTTCTTTGTTTAATGCATTATTTATTATATTAGAATTAGTGTTATTATTTTTCATTTCGAAATAATTATCGTTTATATAATTTAATTTGATTTGATCTAAATCCTTTTGACTTTTGCTTATTATTGGATTAATAATTATTTTTTTTTTGTTTTCTTTTTGATGATCAGTGGAAGTGTTTAAAATATTATTATTCATTTGGTAATTATTGTTTTGGGATTTATTTATTTTTATTTTCTCGTTAAATGTTATTGTTTTTTCTTTATTTATTGTATTTAATGGTTCTTCTAAGATATTCTTTTTTATTTTGATTTTGAGTTTTTCATATTTGAATCCAAATTTTATTCTTGAATTAATAATATTATCATCAGAATTATTTAAATTATTTTCAGAAATAAAAAATATTCCGCTTCTATGGTTTATATTGGAATTATTTATAAATGAATTATTTAAAATATTATTTTTATTTTTTAGCAAAGCCAAACTTTTTGAAATATTTAATTTATATTTTGGCCTAATTTTAATAGAATTTATTTCTATTTTATTTATTTCATTTATTTCCTCTGATCTCATAACAATTGTTTCATCCTTATTTTGAATTTCATCAGTAGTTATATTATTATTTAAATTTATATTTGATAAATTTAATTTAGGATTTATGTTCAATACTGAATTAACTTGCTTATTTTTTTTAATATCTAAAGATAAATTTAAATTAAAATCTGTTGGATAATAATTATTCTTAAAATTATGATTTAATTTATAACTTTCTTTTGTAATATTTAAATTTTTTTTCTCTAGTATTTTTTCAGTTTCATCATTATTTGAAATATTATTAATAATATTAAAAGATTTATTATTATTATCGTATATATTCACATTATCATTTATACCTTCACTACTTGTTAATTCATACTTGATACATTCATCATTTATTATTTTTTCTTTATTTTCTTCTATTATATTTATTTTAATGCTATTTTCACTATTACTAATATGATTATTATTTTTATTTGATTTATAAGTTTTATTCGTGATATTATCAATATTACTTTTACTTATTTTGCTATAATCCAAAATATTACTTATATTATTATTATCAATAGTACTTTTATTTTTATTTTCACTTTTTCCACTTAATAATGATAATTGCATATTATTATCATTTTTAACAAATGTATGAATATTTTTATTATTAATATTAATCTCTTCTTTTTTATTTGAACTTTTATTATTATTCGAATACACATTAATTACAATATTACTATTTTTGCTTGAGTTATTGATTTTATCATTATTTATATTTTCTTTATTATTAGATAAAGAAAACTCTTTGATAACTGGCTTTGAATTATTTTGAATTGAATTATTCGATTTAATTCCAGTAGTCGCTGCAGTATTATGATTATTTTTTGAGCTTTTTCTCTTGGAATTACTTTTTCCGCAATTCGGAGAAAAGCAACAAAAAAATGAAAATTTTTTTTTCTCTTTTTTGCCCTCATTTTCAATTTCCATTTTTAATTTAATTTAAAAAATTAAAAAATTAAAAAAATTTTTTAATTGATAATAATAATCAAAAAATATAATAATAATAAAATATAATTAATAATAAAAATGTCAGGTCTTCGTCCAGGGAAAAGAAAAGACACAGTATCATCTACAGAGAATGATTATGAAGAATCATATGCCACTATTCAATTTAGGGTAGATTACCCAACAAAATCGAATCAGACTTTATATATATTAGGTAATAATGATGAATTGGGAAATTGGAAAGAAGATTCCGCAGTGAAACTTATAAAATTAGACAGTAATTCTACAATATGGGAATCCCAATTGCCTATAGAATGTCCAGTTGGAATGGCTATTCAATATAAATATCTAATAATTGATTCTTCAAATAAAAAAAATTATGAACAATTGCCTGAGAATTCTATGAGATCAATTACTACTAAAAAACCTGGACATTATATAATACTTAATAAAAAAGGAGAATTACAAGCCCATATATCCTTTATTGGAAAAGATAAACGTAGCTCAAAGAGGAAATTAAGTAGAATGTTTTTTGATACTTTAAACACAAAAGATTTTATGAATGAAGGAGAAAATATAAAAAATATAAAATTTAGTTTTAAAAATTCAGAAGATTATTCAGATTTTATTTCAAGTTTATCTCCTGAAGATTTACTTTCATATGAAAATAACAAAGCAAATTTTGATGAATATGATTTAATAGATGGAATGAATCAAAGTAAAGATATTAGTGAAAATTTGAATTTAAATATAGATGATAGGATAATCATGGTTACATTATATTTGCCTATTTCTATAAAACAAAAAGATATGAATAAAAAAGAATTTGAAATAATAGAAGACGAAAATTCATTTTTATCAAGATATTTAAATGTTTTAAAAAATAATGATACCGTTAATTTAATTTGGGTTGGAATGTTAAAAAATTATTTTGATTTCGAAAAAGATGATATCAATATTATTGATAATTTATTACAAGAAAAAAATTATTTTATGATAAGACCAGATAAAAAAGAATGGAATTTATATTTATTTTATCTTGAAAGAATAATGTTCCCTATATATTTTAATTCTTCTGTATCAACCGATGATGAATTTTTGGCTGATAATAAAATATATTATGATGCTTTTTATAATATAAATAAAAGTTATTATGATGTCATTAAAGTTAACTATACTGACAATGATTTCATCATCTTGCAAAGTTTAGCTTTATGCTTTGTTCCTAATTTATTAATGAATAAAAAACCTAATACACATATTGGACTATATATCCAAGAAGTGTTACCTTCAAGTGATATTATAAAAGCTTTTCCAAATTATCAAGAAATTCTTAAATCTATTTTACTATGTGATGTTATTGGTTTTCAGGACTTTACTTCAGCAAGAAATTTTTTAACAATAATGAAAAAATTTTTGGGTATTTTTAATGAAATAACAAAAAAGGGGATTATATCTTTATCCTATTTAGGAAGAAATATTATTGTTCATATTAAACAACCTCCATTAACTTATGAATATATTAAAACTTTAACAGAAGATGAAGAATTTAAATTATTAGATAAAAGATATGAAAAAAAATATGGAAATAATGAACTAACTGTGATTAGTCTCGATTATTTATTTATTTTAACTGCAATTTTTAATAAATTAAAAGCGATAGATTTATTTTTAAATTCACATAAAAATCTTTGGGATAAATGCTCTTTTATAATGTGGATCAAGGCATATGAACAAAATACCCAAGCTGATTTTGAAGAAGAAGTAGAAGATAACAGTGAAGAAGAGGAAGAGGAAGAAGAAGACTCAGAAGATGAAGAAAAAGAGAAAATGAATAAGAAAAAAGTAATAAAAATAAAAAGTGAATTAAGTGTTAAACAAAATAGTGATTTAATAAATCAAAAAATGGAAAAATACAAGAAAAAAATAGAACAAGAAGTTTCTAAAATCCGTAAAAAATATAAAAATCAAAATATAATAACAATAAAATACATTGAAGGTCAAAATACTCCATCCTTCACAATATTTAAGCGTCTAGCTATATTTAAGCATGCAAATATATTTTTATATCCCTTATTCCTGAAAGATCAAGGCATTTTCGTGAAAGAATTTTTCTCAATGAAAAATGAAAAAAGTAAAAAATATGGAGCAATTGTGAGTGAAAATATGCCTTATATGGGAACAAGAAGTATAGTTAAGGTAAATCCTTTTGATAGTGATGGAATATTAAAAGCATTGAATCAAATCAATGGATGGAGTTTTAATAAAGTAAGATTAGAAGCTGATTTTAAATCAATTCAGAAAAATAATGTGGAAAATTGGATTAAAAGTTTTGTGAATGATATGAAAAGAATTAAATTAAATGATAGTGATAATAAAATGAAAATGGGATTGGGAAGAGATATAGCTATTATTAAATTAAATAAACATTTTAGACAAATTAAACAAGATAAATTGCTTAAATATTTCAAAGGTTCCAAAAGTCGGTTACTTATTTTTAATTATGAAAACACACTTATTAATGAGAATGATGTCAAAAACCTGGATAATAAAAATGTTTCTAAAAGAATTATTAAAATTATTTCTTCTCTTTGCCAAGATCCAAATAATACAGTTTTCATAATATCAAAATATGAACATGAAATATTAAATAACCTATTTGGTTCAATACCAAATTTAGGCATATGTGGTGATAATGGATTTTGTTATAAATATCCTGAAATGGAAGAATTTACCCCGTTAATCCATGATATGGATAATACATGGCGTGAAACAGCTTTAAAGATAATGAAATTATTTTCTGAGAGAACCGAAGGTTCTAAACTAATCGAGAAAAAATCAAGTATTATATTTTCATATCAAAATTTAGACAATTATTTTGGCTTTGAGCAAGCTGATGAATTAAAATCACATTTAAGTACAATTTTAAATACTCCTAATTTAGATATAGTTACTTTAAATTCTGGCTCTTTAGAAATTAAACCAAAAAATGTGAATAAAGGTGCTTTTTTGGCCAAGGTATTGCAAGATAAATATATTGAAAAAAGATTTGATATGATGTTTATTATAGGTTGTGATGATACTGATGAAGAAATGTTTAAATATTTAAAATCTGCCGTTAAATATTTTCACAATTTTGTGAAAAATGTTAAAATTGTTTCTACAACTATTACTAAACATATGTCCAGTGCTAATTATTATTTTAATGAAGTTAATGATTGTATTGAAAATCTCGAATATATTATCAAAGAAAGAAATAAAGAAATGAATGAAGGAAAAAATGGTAAAAATAATTCTTTTAACAGAAAAAGCAGTAGACAATTATATGAAAAAGAAAATAGTGGGAATACTGGGCCGATATTTAATTTTCATGATGAAGAAGAAGAAAAATAATTAAGAGTATGGTTATGAATATAAATAATTATTTTACTTAATATATAAAAATATAAAGCTTAAGTTAGGTAATATTTATTAAAGAATATTAATATATAAATAAATTATATTTAAAATATCTTTAATTATGGGGATTGGGGATTGGGGATTGGGGATTGGGGATTGGGGATTGGGGATTNNNNTTATTTAATTTTAGTTATTTAATTAAATTTTATTTAATTACCTTAATCAACCATATAATTTTTTTCCAATATTAGAAAATAAACCCTTTTTATATTTAATTTAACCAAATATTAATTTTAAGATAAAGACAAATGAAATTATAAAATTAAACATTTAAAAATTTTTGAATTTATATAAAATTAATTAAATCTTATAAAGAATTATGGTAATAAAACCTTAATTTATTTACTTTCAAATCTACTAATTCTTTCTGCTGAATTTGTATCATAAACCATAACATTGTCAGTCTTTACTCTATTTTCATTCTTTTCTACATGATTTGCATTATTAACTTCATTAATTGTTTTTTCTTTCATAGACTTAAGTTTTCTAACTAGGAAGAATATTCCTACTCCTATCAAAGCAGCTCCAACTACTCCGCAAATAACACTAACAATAATAATCACTTTTTTGTTATTACTTTCTTCACTGTTAATTAATACTATATCATTGAATTTTGATAAATATATTTCATTATCGTCAGTATTAATTTGTGAAGTTTTAAATGAAAATGTTTTAATATCTTTATAATTTTCAACATTTAAATCACAGCTTAAATCTGCAATTTTATTTAACCCTATTTTAAATATACAATTAGCTTTTGTATCGACTTCAGCTAATTCAAATTCCTTTTTTATAGTTATTTCATTTTGGGTTATATCTTTACTTAATCTACCATCAATTTTAAAATTAAATTTAAAATCATCTGCCTGAATATTTTCAATTCTTTCATTCATTTGGAAAATAACTATCTTCACTAAATCTTCATAGGTGAAAGAGGATTCAAGAACATTTTCTAATTTATCTAAATCTCCTAATTCTGATTTAATTTCAGATACTAATTCATTTAAATTAGATTTTTTTAATGAATTTGGATTATTTCCTTCTTCAATATTATCTAATTTATAATTAGATAAATCCATATCATTAGTTTGATTACCAATGCATTCATATTCAACCATATTTACATCATCACTTGTTTCATCTACTCCTTCTAATACTTCGCATATTGCAGGCATTTTTATTGGTTCTTCTTCCATATTTCTAATACTATGTTTTATTTGAAAAGTTAAATATATCAAAAATGCATGTCTTGTATTAATTTGACTACTTGTTATTCCTCTCATTACCAAAGATGGTCCATGAACATATCTATTATTTATCACTTTCTGGCCATTCATATTAAGTCTATAAATATCTTTCCAAGTTACTGCAGGGACTACTTCAGTTTTTTTCACGCAATATCCAGTTAGGTCATCTACTACATAATCAGGAAGACATTCATCACATATATATCCATTGTAAGGATTACATGTTTTACAATATAAAACTAAACATTTTGTTGTTGCATTTGTAAATTGGCAATAATATGTTTCAGTATATTTATTAAAAGTTAGAGCATAATTTTTACGACACTCGGTACAATTATATAATTCAGTTCCATTTTTTATTTTCATTGTTGCTTCAGTACAATCTTCCAATTCTTCATATCTATAGGATCTCATACAAAAGCTTACTTTTGAATTCTCTTCAGTGATTCTTACTGGATAATATTTTTCTCCATAAAATTCATGGCATTTTGTGCAAGAATACAATGGATTTTCTTCAGTAGCCAAATTTTCTGCTTCTTGGCATGGATAATAATTGATATATTTATTATAAATATAATCATTTTGTCTGAATGAAGTGAAATCACTATAAGTAACTTCACCTTGATTTCTACTAAAAAAATGATTTTCATAATTTATTCTAAATTTTTTATTATATAATGTTGGAATATAAGCACATTCATTTATATTATTTCTTTTAATTAAAGAAAATTCGGATTTACATTTTAAACAAACTAATTTATTATTTTCCATTGTTAATTTTACGCAATCTTCAAAATTTTGTAATTCTTTATTATTTATAATTTCCAAACAAGAATTATTGCTTGCTAATAATATAAATCCCGGTAAACATTGATTGCAAACTGCTTTTTCACCATCTGACTCACAATAACGACAATTATCTATTCCTCCTTCTAAAGTATTACCACATTCAATACATTTGTTTTTTGTTATACCTTTAAAATGATGAGCATTACAAGTTTCGCATTGTCCTTCTTCGTTTACAAAATAATTTTCAAGACATTTAGTACAAATATAATTGCTATTATTTTTTGGATCAACTTCACATTTTGTACAATCAAGCAAACCTAAATCATTACAATCTAAGCATTCACCTGAAGATGATTGTATATATCCTTCTTCACAATAATCACAAACAAATCTTCTTAATCTTTTGATACCTTTATATCCTGAAGGATATTCATTATCATAATGACATTCATGACATCCTTTACTTATAGCACCACATTGAGAACAAATACCTTCAGATGATTCTATATATCCAGTTTTACATTCTCCTTCACATTTTAAAGGATTATTTCTTTTAAGAGAAAAGCTGCATCCCCCTTTGCATCCAGGCATTCCAACTAATTCATCATTACATTTATAACAATATTCTCCATCTGGCGAGAATAAATAACTTTTTTCGCAAGTATCGTTGGTTGTATGAACCTTTTCCTTGACTTGATCATATAGATCATATGAAATAGAATATTCTTTGATTATTTTTGCTTTAACATTTTGGCATATTATTCTATCAAAATATTTACTATAATATAGAGCATACATAAAAGAACATTTAGTACAATTATATTTTGAATTAATATATGTAGTATTAGCTACAGCTTCAATACAACCTATTAAATCTCCTTTATTATTAACATATTCTATTTCATCATTTTCATTTGTAACTAATATAAAATTATGGCCTCTCTTTTGCCATTCAATACAATCATATATAGGCATTATTTCAGTTCCAATATTTTCAATAGTACAAGAATCATTCGTGTTTTTAGTGCATAAATTAGTAATGTTGCTTAAAAAATAATCATATGTACATCTTATGCATTCATAAGTATTATTATCAGGATAATAATATGCTTCTTCACAGCTTTTTAAAATTTCTGGAGCATATTCCCCTCCTTCCCCAGAATTATTCAAACATATCATAATTTTATTATTTTCACCGAACTCATCTATAAATTCATTATAAATACTATAAGTGAAATTGCCTATATAAAATTCTTTACCTTCTTTTAATTTTATTCTTAATCTGACCTTATTATTTTGATAGCAATAATTAGAGCAAGCATTCCTCAATTTAGTATAATTTTTCATTATGGAATTAAAAGTGCAATATTCATAGTTTAATTCCTCACAATTTCCATTTTCACTTAAGAAATATCCCGCATAACAATATATACATTTGGAATTTAAGCTTTTTGCTCTTAAAGAAAAATATTCTGAAACAAGATTATTATAGTAATATAAATTTAATTTATTGGAATAAGATATTTCAACATAATAACCATCATATAACCAAAAATACAAATCCTTAATCCAAAAATAATATTCCATACAATTTTGGACTTTTGTAACAAGACTAGCAAAACTAACACAATTACCTTCACTATTTAAATAGTATCCAAAAGTACAAGCTATGCATTTTAAATTTTCAATTCCATCTGAATTTTTTAATAATTTACATTGAGCACAAGATCTAGAAAAGAGAGTTTGACAATCATAGCACTTTCCTTTTGAGTCTAAAAGAGTTGAATTTAAATAAATATCTCCGTAATAATAATAATCATAATAATAATAATAATCGTAATAGTAATCATAATAATAATCAGAATAGTAATAATAATCATTAGGATAAAAATATGAATAACTTGGATAACACCCTTTGCACATTATATCATCTGTTTCTATTCCATTTGCATCAGTTTCATAGCCACATTCAAAACAACCAGGACCGCCATATTGTTCAGAACTGCAATAAATACATTTTTCTTCTTTAGTCTTAAAATATCCATATTTACATCTTTGACATTTTTTATTTTCTTTATATTCATTTAATTTATCTTTACAGATTATACATCCAGGTGATATTTCTGGGTATTCTTCACATTCATTTAATTGGCATTTACTTTTTTGTGAGTCCAAGGCATAAATACTAATTATACAGCTATCACATATCAATTTTTCACTTGTTTTATTGTAATGGCATTTATCACAATTAGGAATTATACTTGAACATAGAAAGCACTGTCCTTCAGTATATCCAAAATATCCATCTTTGCATTTTCTGCAATTTAATTGATCATTTGCTGGAAAATATTCACATCCTTCCTTTTCATCACATCCAGGAGTACCAACTTTATAATCATCACATTTGTAGCACCATTTTGTATCTTTACTAAAAGAATCAGAATTGCAGGAACATATATCGTCTTTAAGATCAGAATTATCGACACATTTTGTACAAATTAAATTTCCATCTTCTAATTTTCCTTCTAAGCAATAAGATAATGTATCAACTCTTTCATAGCAATTCTTTATATTAGTTAAAATATCTTGAACTATTGTATAATTTGTAACACATTTTGAACAAGAATAACTTTCTCCAATTTTTTCTGCTTCTAAACATTTATCAGAAAGTCCTACTAATAATGGATCTATACAAGATTTGTCAGTTATTACGGGAATAAAATGATTATCAGTATAATTTTTACATTCAAGGCATTGATAAGTATCTGAGCTTTGAATATATTCAGCAGTAAGACAACCATATAATCCAATTTTTTCTTGGTTTGTATTGGAAAAGCATTTAAATATATTTCTTACATAGGCATAATCATAATGTGTATATCCTGAAGAGTAATATGTATAGCAAGATTTACATTCATATCTTTTACTGAAAGTATTATATTCACAAGTAGAACAACCTTCTCCAGTATCTTCTAAACTTCTACAATATTTGCACTCATTGCTATTTGGAGCAAAAGTATAACTTGAAGAGCATCTTATACAAGCTGCTTCTTTTTTATCATTATCATATTCACATTCAGAACAACCGCTTGGGCATATCAAACATTTTTTTCCATCTGGTAAAAATTTATTTGATCTGCAGATTAAACAAATTGAATTGCCATCATTATCTAAATAACAATAATCACAACCTTCTTCACACTGTTGGCATTTATTTTCTAAATTTAAAGTATATCCTGCATAACATCTTGAACATTTTGTGGAATCATTTTCAGAATTATATTCGCATCTACTGCAATGGCTTGGACAACTAATGCATGAAGTATCTTCCAAAACATATCCTGAATGACACCAACAATATTCAGGTGTTGAGTCTGGTGAGCAAATACGACATTCTCCTCCTGTTATATCATGGATATAACAGGATGAACAAGTCTTATCTGAATTAACATAATATCCACTGTAGCACTCATCACAATAGGCTTGGATAATTTCGTCTTCTTTTTCATAATGGCATTTATGACAATATGGGAGCCTTTCATTGCATTTTTCACAACGGAAATCTTCATTGATTATATATTCTTCTTCATTTACGCATTTTAGACATTTGAATCTCTTGCTTTCGGAAGTTTCCTCGTACACATATGTGCATTCTTCACATCCAGGAGAACCCATTTCACATTCATGGCATAATCCTTCAAGATTATAATATCCTTCCTTACATTCTTTGCAATAGGCAAATCCAGAGTTAGAATAGTCACTACTATCACATTCTCCTTGGCATCCTACCTGACCAAGTATAGGATCAGTACATGAAATACATAATAAATTTTCTAACAAAAGGAAATGATCAACTTCACAAACAGCACAGCTGTTAGATTCTTCTCCTTTTCCACATTCTTTGAATTTTCAATCCTTTCTTCTCCACATCTCTTGACATCAGCCCTTTCATTAGAAAAATTCAAAATTAAAACAAAAAGAATCAAAGTAATTTTAGTCATTTTCATACTTCTTAATAAAAATTTTCTAACGCATACATTTAAATATTAAAATATTTTATCTCTATTTTATTTAATTTATATTATTTATTATATTTTTGAACTATTAATATTTTTATGTTTTTAAATAAATAAAATAATTTTGCACAAAGATAATATGAGGGGATTGGGGATT
>NBJL03002116.1:0-12085 GCA_002087855.3 Entodinium caudatum | reverse complement strand
GATATAAAGCCAAATGAAGTGGTGGATATATATGACAAATGCAAATCTGAATTTCTATTAGATACTGCTCATGAAATTTTCTATTTTGACGGAAATATCTCACAAGTTGACTATGATTACTCTAATTCAATCAATATGCCATTTTTCATTATTTTAAAATTAAATTTGAAACATCTTCAATCCCAACTTCATTATCATCATAATAAATAATCAATTTATTTTCCTCATTATTTAATATACAAAAAACAATTTTATAATTTTTATTTTTTTCCGATTTTTCAATAATCTTTTTCTCTTTTTGGTTTGTGACATCTTCTCTATTTTTTGGTTTTAATTTCTTTAAAGGAAATCCTTCTAATTCATATAAATTAAATGATTCTATCAAATTATTTTCATAGACAATAATTATGGTTTCTTTTAAAAAATAATTTATTATTTTGTTTTTGGCAATTAATTCAGTAAATTTAATTCCATTTAAAGAATAGCATTTTATATAACTCAATTCTTTATTAGAGCAATATATATAAATTAAATCATATTCAGAAATTTTTATATCTTTAATATCAATATCCTCGCCTAATTCAATAATATTTATAACATTAAAATCAAAGGCATTATTAATTGCTATTTGTCCTTCTTCAGAATAAGAAATTATAATATTCAATCTTTTGGAATATATTATACCTTTAATAAGACTATTATGTGCTTTTATATTTTTCAGTAATTTTATTTTACCTAAATCCATTTGCTTTTTATTTGCAATTGTAAATTCAATTTTCATTAAATATAAATATCCAATTTCATCACCAAAAATTATTTTATTAGAATGTGATATGACATTCTTAGTATTTTCTTTTTCTTCATGGGATAATAATTCTACTGAAGTAATTATATTCTCATGATGGAATAAAAATTTTTTTTTATCTGAAAAATTTATTTGAATAATTTTATCTATATATCGACATGAAATGAAAATATCTTGGCTTAATTCACAAATCATATTTGATAAGGGATTTAGCATAAGCTGTTTATTCTTCCATAATTCAATTTTGGTTGTAATATTTTTATTTTCGTTATTAAATAAACGAAAAATATGTAAATTTTCTTTTGTTTTAATAATTAATTTTTGACCATAATTATCATCTAATAAAAACAATTTACTTTTTTCTTCCATTTTTGATTCAAGAAAATTTTTAAAGTCTTTAATGAAATTAGATTCAACAGATTTTTTATTGTTCGCTTTGGAATTTGATTCTTTCCTTGCTGATATATTTTTCGACATTTTTTTTATCTTTGAAGGGCTTTTTAAGATTTGTACCGGAACCATTCCAACACTTAGTAAATTTAATTCTGCTTTTATACTATTGATTATTTCGGAGGGGCTTTTTCCTTGCTTTTTCAAAGAAATTTTCATTTCTTCAAAGTTATTATTTTTTTCATATGCTGAACTAGGAAAAATATTATAAATTTCACTATTATTATTATTTTTTATATCTTGGTTGTATCCAAAAATGCTATCAACCCATGGTAAAATATTTACTTTTTCTAATTGTTGCCTCATACTAATAATAAATTGTGCTATTCCATTTTTATCTCCAGTATCTAAATCATTGATTATTAGCTTTTCATCACTTACATATCCTAAATTTAAATAATTTAAATTTAAAAAAGCTTCGTAATTATGGAAAAATTCTGGGATTAATTCCCTATTTTCCTCTGAGGTAGTCATCGCCTTTAGATAACTAACATAAGTATAAAACATTCTCTTAGGTAAATCAAATTGATTTGATTGTAATCTGATATGCCCTTTAGTGAATGGACTTATTCGGACTAAATAATATAGAACGTATCCTGATGTGGAATAATTTGTATTAAAATGAGTTCCAAAATTGATATAATTATTTCGTATTTGGTCTAATGCTTCTTGGTATTGTTCAGGTCCTTTATTTAAAGCTATTGGTTTGGATAAATCACGAGGGATATTTCTTTCTATATCCATAAATAATAATGGAAAAATTAAATATTGATAAAGATCATTATATGAACGTGCTGAATATTTATTCAATAAAAGTAAATATTTAAAATTAGATAATTCTCCTTTCATAAATTTATTACTAAAATCAACTTCACCAAAATATTTCATTAAATCAATAATGATATTAAATTTAATATCTTCATTAATATTCACAGGCCAAAGTACTTGCGAACTAATATTATTTAATTTTAAAAAAATTAAATTGTTACTTCTATCTTTTTTATGTATATTTTCTTCTAATTTGAAAATAAAACATTGAAAGAAATCATTGATATTTTTTTGATTGAAAAAATTGAAAAGATAGGACTTATTATTTTTTAGAAAAATCTCACATCCAATATGATTAAAGCAAAATCTTCTCTTTACGATTTCTTTTATTTCAGAATTAAAAATTATTATATATTTATTCTTATCCTTTATTCTTTCATCCAAAAAAAATGAATACAGATAAAATTCTTCAACTTTTATATTTTCATAACTTTTTTCATTATTTGATTTTCTTGGGTCTTTATCATTTCCATTAACAAATAATAAAAATGCGTGATTTATATACAAGTAACCAAAATAGCTTCCATCGTTATTCACAATTTCGCAAACTATTTTATTACTCGAATCTTCATCAGTATTATATGGCAACATTGGACTAAATTCAATTTGGTTAATTTTATCTATATCGAATGTATCTTTACTTAAAAACTTTGAATTTAAATAATAATGAGTAATATGCATTAATTTATTATTAAAAAAATTAAGATCAGGTTTTGTAAATGGACGATAATAGTCATCGCATATAAAATTTTTTGTTTTTATTGGATATTTTAATGAAAAATTGCGATTTTTTGAAGTGGATGATTTTACTAATTTGTGATTCCTAAATTTCATTTTAAATAAATTGGACACATGTATAAATTTTTTTTGAGAAAAAATAACTTTTTTTAATATGATATTGAATTTATTCCATATATAATATTCTTTTGGTTTAAATAATTGTTTCATTGTATTTGAATCAGATAATCTGAAAATTTTTCTATAGTGTAAAAAAGGAATATTGATTTCATTCAATTTTTCCTTTAAATAATTTATTTTTTTAACTTTTTTTGAATTATTTTCAACAGACTTTTCTAAATTTGGAGGTTTATTCATTGCTGCCAAAATTTGTAAAGCATCTGGGATCTTTTGAGATTTAATTTTATCAAAATTTTGATAAGGTTTTTTAATAATTATTTCATTTTCTTCAGACTCATTTTGACTATTAATTTCATTAAAACCGCATCTTTCTGAAAAAGAAGTTTTTCTTGAAGAAATATGAGAAAAGCTTTTATTTTTTCTTTCCTCAATAACCATTTTTGGAAGTGATAATTTAGAAGAATATATATTTTCTTTGTTTAAATCTAATTCTTTTGGTTTTAAAATTCTATTCATTCCAAAATTAATATCAAGAGTATTTCCCACTGTGCTTTTTCTTTTTTCATTTCTTTTAAATTTTCCTTCCTTACTTGAATTTGCTTTTTTATATTTTTCTATTAATTTTTCCAATGAAAATTTTTTCGATTTATATTTGTCTTTAATATATTCAAATAATGTGATATAAGATTTATATGCATTTAGTTTTTGAAGATTTTTAGTAGAATAATTTTTTTTATTACTATATTGATTGAACAATTGATTGATATTATCGAATAAAATCTTCATAATTTTCATAATACTAGCTGTTGGATCATCAGTTTTATTTGTTTTATTGATCAATATTTTTTTATATTTATCTAATTTTTTTAATAAATAATCCAAAAAATATACCGAAAAAATAATATCTTGTCTATCCTCTCCATTCGCGATATTTGCTAAGTAATCTTTATTATAAAAAATATATTTATTATCCCTATTTTTTTCATCTGAAAAAATTTGAATATCTATTGAAAACATATCCATCAATTTTTTATTGATAAAAATATTTTTAATTAAACATTCATAAACTTGATAAAAATTACTTTTTTCATAAAAATGAAAATAAATACCACAAACCATTTCTAATACAAATTTTTTTTCATATACAATTTTGTTTTGTCTTTTATTTGGATTTATATTAATATCAAATACATATTTTGAATAAAAGAAATTAATGTCTTTCAGATGGTTTAAAAATAAAAATAATATTGCCTCTAACTCAGTGCTTATTTCCTCATTATTTTTAACAATTAAATTATAAATACAAATTAAAAATGCTACTTTATTTTGTAAAATAATAGCTTCATTTTTTATATCAAAAGTAATTTTGTGTTCAATAAATTCATTTACTATGCAATTAACCAATTCATAATTATTAGCAGTTATTCCATTATTTTCGCTAATTATAGATTTTTTAAAAATGAACCAAAAATAGAAAGGAAAAACTACTTTATCTAAAGATATTTTTACAAAACTTGTTATTTCTTCTATAGCTTTGTTATAATTAAAATTAATATATATTTCAAAAAAATTTTTTATATATTCTTTTGATAATATATCTTGTAACTTATTTTTATTTTTTATAATCTCATTTTTCTGAATTATTTCCTTATTATTATCCTTATTATTTTTAATGCTTATTTCTCTATTAAATTCCTTTTTTAAAATTGTTGAGATAAAATTAAAAGAAAAAAGTATTTTATCTAATGAATTTCCATCTTTAGTGTTCATTTGTTCAATTAGCATATTTAAATAATTATTAATATTTTCAAACTTTTCTTGAAATTTTTCATAATTTAACACTTCTTTTTCTGGTTCTTTGATTTCAAAAACAAATTTAATTGGGTCTGATATCATTTTCATAAATTTAATTCTATCTTTATTTGATAAATCTAAAATTTGAGAAAAAAAGCATTTTAAAAATAAATCTGTAGGATTTGTCATTTGACCAGATAGAGAAACATGAAAAATTTTGCCTTTATCTTCATCAAATAAGCTTATAATTTCCTGAGAAATTAAATAGTATAAAACTTGATTATAGGCGCAATATTTGCAATGTTTAATATTTATGCTTTCAATTTTAGGTTTAATTTCCTCAAAATAATCAAGATTACTTTTAAAACTTTCTTTGAGATTATCAAAATTGAAATATACTATTTTCAAATAATGATATATTTTCTTTTCACTTTTCAGACTTAAAACATACATTATAAATTCTTTTTGAATAAATTCATAAATTTTTGGATTATCCTTTTTACTTTTTTCATCAAATGTTATAAATCCTGAAATTAATTCAACTAAAAATTTATGTTTAATTCCACTGCTTTCAAAACAAAAATCTAGATTTAATATTTTATAGAAAAATTCTTTATTAATTATATTTTTATTATCATTATTTTTTTCTTGTAAATCATTTTTAAGTATATTAAATAATTTTGGATACTGAAATATATCTTCTTTATTTCTATAAAGATCAATATCTAATAAAATGCTTAATATAATATTTTTTTCATTTATAAATCTATTTCTGAATAAATAATTTGAAATTTCGATTAAAATTGAGATCAATTTGTTATCCAAATATAATTTTTCTTTTTGTTTTTTATTTATTAATGTTAATAATGTTAAAAAAAAGACAGTCATTTCTGATTCTAATTTTTGTTTTTCGGGTTGTTCTGTTTTTTCTGAATCTTCTGATTTTTTTGATTTTTCTGGTGTTTTTATTTTTTCTGATTTTTTTGGGGAAGAATTCATATAATTGATTTCATAATAAGCAAATAATTTCATTACGAAGGATAAAGTCTCATATAGATATATATTTAATAATTTATTTTCTTTTATTTTGGAAAAAATATTATATAATTGAAAAGAAAGGAAATCTATTCCATTATTTTGATAAAATAAATCGCATGAATAATTCATTTTGCCTAAATTTTTGAATAAATTAAAATGCTCTTTGCTTGATAAAAAAGAATTATTTTTAATATTATTGTTTGAAATTTCCTTGTTATTAATTTCTGTACTATTTAGTCTTATTTCAGATTTTTCAGGAATAATATTCGAATTATTATTTATTAAAAAATCTTGTTCATCGATGTCTAAGTATTTATTTTTTGATTTATTGAATAAAATATCATTGGGATTAAAATCAAAAATAATTTCATATTTTAATGGTTTAAAGAATTTTTTTGATTTTTGATATTCTTTTGATTTGTTATAATCATCCAAATATTTTAGCTTAATCCTTTTTGGAAGCATTTTAAACTCATAACAGAATTTTCTCAAATTAATTGCATAATATTCTCTTAAATTAAATAAATTACTTACATTTTTTTTATTCAGAGCTTTATTTATTATTAAAAATTCTCCTATAACCCCAATATAATTATTTTTTCCTAAAGACAAAGAAAATTCCTTAGATAAATCTAAATTATTTATTTTAGTGCTACAATTATTTTTATCTGAATTAATAAACAAATTTAATTCAGCGCCATTAAAAACAGAATTAATTATTGTAATACATAATAAATAGCAAACATTTTCTTTCACCACCACCCCAGCATCTAATTCATCAAATTCAGATAAACTCAACATTAAAATTCCTTTTTCATCAATATATAATTTTAAAATGCTTCTATTTTTATTATCCAGTATTTCCAAGATATCAATCATTTTATTTGTTTCTATTTTTGAAATTTTGAAAGAAAAAATAATACTTATTTCATTCAGTTTAGATTTACATTTAGGGCTTATGTTTTCGAAAAATATATATTTATTTTTAGGGATAAAAATGCCATCTCTTATTTTGAAATCATATAAAGGTATTGATTCTATTTCATCCATGAATAATTGCATTAAAAAATTCAGAGCGTTTAAATAATATTTAAGATCAAATATACTATTTTTTATTATTATATTTTCAATGTATTCGCATTTCATTGAAAATTTATATATTTTATTCAAAAAAGAGTAAAGCCTTTTTTGCATTTCTATTCTATTACATTTTGTATTTAATTGTCTTTATTTGTATAATATATTCCAGAAAAAGAATAAGCATAACATCTTTTTTCGTATAAAATATACTCATTTTTACATTTCAAGCATTCATAAGTTATATTATCATAATAATCACAATTATTATCGAATTCAGAAGAGCAAACTAAATTATTATTTAAATATCTAGGAATATATTTTTTAAAACAAGAATCACAAAAACTATAAGTACTATTTCCGTGACATATTTCGCAGCCTTTATCAGAACACTACTTGCAAATATTATTATTTCCTATAGGTAAATAAAATCCAGGTTCACAATGAATAACAATGTTTGTGGTCGTAATTGGTTCAACTTGTGTAATATTTGATGTTTGTGTTATTATTTTTGTAACTTTCTGAGTATTAATTTCCATATTAATTTCAGTGCTATTAGAAGGATTAGTTTCCATAATTGTTTTCGAATCATTTGTAATTATATTTTGTTGAGTAAGCTCATAAGTTGATTCTAATGTAACTAAAGTTGAATTTTCTTGAATATTATTTGTATTTGAAATATTTGTATTTTCAGAGTTATTTTTCCATATATAATTTGTAATTAATTCAGTATTTATTTTATTGAAATGAAAATTTGTTTCTAAATGCGTTATAATTTCACTTTCTATGATATTACCAGATGAATCAATAAAATAACTATGATTTAAAGTTATATTATTATTTATTTTTTCACATGATATTATTTTATTATTATCATTCCTTATAGGATAAAAAGAATTTTGGCACGTTAAACATGTATCATTAATTGAATTTCCATAACACTTTTTACAATTTTCAACTGAGCATTTTTTATAATACGAATTTGAAAGCTCGTCTTTAGGAATATAATATCCATCTATATTATCAGTATTATTGTTCCTAATTTGAATATAATTTCTCCTTGTTTTGTTATTATTTTCTGTATAATATAAAACAGAAAATATTATTGACCCAACTACTATTGATATTATTGATGAAAATAATATAATATTTTTTAGTTTTAAAATAAAGTAAAGTATATTTGACTTTTTACTATTTATATTATATAAATTATTATTAAAACTTTGCTTAATAATTATTTTATTTATATCTCTACTTTCTTGGTTTTTTAATATATTTGAAGTTTCAATTCTATTTATTCTATTTAATTTCATTTTATCAACAATTTTATAATTTAATTTAATGAGACTTAATTTGAATTTAATAATTAATATTTTAATTTAATTACTTCTTTCAAGTTCTATAAAATTCTAATAAACGTGATAATGGGGATTGGGGATTGGGGATTGGGGATTGGGGATTGGGCCCAATCCCCAATCCCCAATCCCCAATCCCCAATCCCCAATCCCCAATAAAATTAATATTGATTTTAAAATTAAATTAAATAATAAAATACTATTAATTAAATTAGTTTTTATATTAATATATTATTAAAAATATATTTCAAAAAAGTCTTCAAATAAATTTAAATTTTTACTTTGTTTCTTCAATGCTTAATTTGAATTCAGCGCAAGTAATATTTTTTGTTCCCTTTTTTTTCACAGGGCTTTTTTTTGGACTTCTGCTTTTCTTTTTAATTTCGTTGGGGGAAGAACCAAATTCTATATTTAATCCCCCTAAATCAACTCCAAGATTAGTACTCATAAATAAATTTTCTCTTATATCCAATTTTTCTTTATTTATTTCTTCAACTAAATTTTTTTGTTGTTCTTTTTTATCTTCTATATTTTTTTCTTCTTCTTTTTTATCTTCGTCTTTTTTTTCCGTTTTAATTATGTTGATATCATTAATTATATTTTCCAATAATAATTCTCTTTTTTGGATTGTATTAGGTAATAAAAAATCGAAAATTAAACCTTGCTGATGAAAATAAAAAATGGCACTTAAATAGCATTCTAAATATTCCTTTCTCATAAAATCAATATTTAAATTATCTGTATTTTTAAACCAATTTTGTTTAAGAATAAAAGCAGGTGAAATTAATCTGAAATTTATTTGATATCTTATTCCTTCATTTTTTGAATAAAAACAAGAAATAATTAAAGCCTGTTTCACTGGGATTTTATTCATTTCTTTATTGCATTCGAATCTTATATATTTATCTTTCTCATTAAACATCGAACTTATATCTTGAATAGTTTGTTCACCACAGATATTATATAAATTTTGATTTTCCTTATCTTCTTCTATTTTTGTACAAAATGAATTAATTACAAAAAGAAATTTGTCTTTTATTGTTTCATTTTTTTCTGTGCAGGAACGATAATCTATATAATTATTAGTTTTTTTTACTTTTTCTTTTAAAAATAAAAATGAGGTGTATGTTTTTATTCTTTTACTGAAATTCAAAAAAAATTCTTGGTTCATATTCTTATCTCCATATTTATTAAAAGTTTTAAATAATAATATGAAAGTATTATCATCTATTGTTTTTTCATTGTCTTTTAAAAACTGAATTATTTGATAAAAATAATTCAACTTTTTATTATTTGGGATGCAATAAAAAGTTTTTGCAAAAAGTTGTAACCATAGTTTATTAATATTATTCTCATACTTAACATAACTTGGAATATCGGGATTTATAGGATTTAAAGAATAACTATAATTTTTATAATTAATTGACATTTGGGGATTGTAAACAATTTTTATTCCTTCTTTTTCAAATACACTATAAAAGCAACTACTATTATATTTGATATACTTATTATCTTCCTTTGTTTCCTTTTTTTTATTTAAAAAAAATATGCCATCATTTAACAATTTAGGAAACACAAAATAATAAAATTTAAAATTCGCTAAATTTTTATCATTTGTTGTATTGTTTATAATTATTTCTTGATTATTTTCTTCCTCACTTGATAAATGTCTTATTGGACTTTCTCTTTTTGCAGTATTAATATCTTTTATTATGTATTGGAAATAATTTAAACCCCGTTCACAATTATGAGGATTTTCTAAATATTTTTTGGTTTCATCAGTTACTTCTTTTTTCATTGATTCAATAATTATTTCACCGTGAACAGTATTTGATTTATCATTTAAAAATTTAGTTTCTATTTTACTAAATTTACTTTCCCTCGATAATTTTTCATTTATTTTATCATCGAAAAAAAGTATATCTAATTTATCCAAGACTGAAATAGGAAATAATTTTTTTTTAATAAAATTAAAAAAAATTTGAGTTTTGAAAAATTTTTCATAAAATGGTCGGTCTAAAGCAGGTGTATTATTTATAAATCCTAAAGTATTAAACATGTCATTTATTTTTAATTCATTATTAAAATATTTATTTTCAATTTCTTCTGGTCTTTTATATATATTATCTTTATCGAAAGTTAAATCCAAACTACTTTGCAAAGGAGTTTTTATTTTTTCGTATTTGATTTTAATAAATTCTTGATAATTTAATAAAATGCAAGTAAAAAAGTATAAAAAATTATCGATTATTTCTTTATTACAAATTTTATCTTTTTCATTAGGGGATAAATCTTTACCTTTTTTATTTCTTTCTTCTTTCATTTTTGTTAGAATTAAAGGTTCTAATCTTTTAATGCATTTAGAAGTGTAATGTATAGGTAATTTAACACCTTTTTTATTTTGTTCTGTGTTTTTCTCAGTTGGCTCTTTTTGAAAATAGTTTTTATATAAAGAAAGTGTTGTTAATTGAACTAAAGGTAATTGTTTATTTGATGTTTTGGTGATAATAATTGAATTTATATTTTTTTCTTTATCTATATCATTCAAAAAATTTGGAAAACGTGTTTCTATTGGGATTATGACTATTTTTTGTTTATCACCTAAATAATCGAATTTTTCTTTCCAGAGTTCTTCAGAGTATTTATAATTAATTCCAAATATAAAATGATAAAAGACATTTATTAAAGAAAAATTTTCCTCGGGTAATACTGAAACAACAGGGTATGGGTATGTTAAAGGATATATTAAAGATATGATACCTTCTATTGTATGAGTTAAATTAAAAATATCATCTGAAAAAAATAAAATAGGTTCTTCTAAAATAATATTTCTAATTATATCAAATATTTCTTCGACTGTGAAAAAGGTCATTAATAAAGAATAGTTTATTAAAGCTCTGGGGCTTTTATTAATTGGTGTATCTTGAAAAATCATTTCCAATCTTTGATTAGTGGATTTATTACTTGCTTCCAACATTTTTTTATTAAGTTTTGCTATAACATCTTCACCAAGAAAACTTCCATAATCTAATTTGATAGTAAAATTTCCTCTGGGTAAACCAGGAAGATTATAGATTAATCCTTCTATAATATTTTCTACAGGATAAAAATTATCTTTATCAAATAATGATTCGAAATTATAATTATCACAATATTTTTTTACTAAATTTAAAATTTGTCCTGCATTCATAAACTGGGGAGAAAACGATGATAAACATATAACTTTAGGTATTAATACATTTTTATTTTTTTCTTCTTCCAAAATTTCATCAGATTTAAAACTCATTTTTCTTCTATAATTAGATAAATTTTTAAAATTTTCTATTTTTTCATAAAATAACAAACAATTATAATATACTTTATTAGTTCTCAATGATGAGCTAAAATCTTGTTCGGCTAAATTATCCAGAGAAAAAACCCATTCTTCTTCCTGTTTTGATTTTTCACTTAATTCCTCATTTTTATAATATATTATTTTATCTAATAAACCTTTTGGAAAACAATGTGAAGCAACAAAAGAATCTGGGATGTTTATATATGGTAAATTTAAATTGGGGAATTTACTTATTATTTTTGGCGATAATAATTCATTTGGTAAATGCTTAATGTCTGTTTTATATAAATTATAAGATATTTTTGGGTCTAATCCTATTACAAAAAATTGTTGAAATAAATTATATTTATGTGATGAAATATTGTCATTAAATGAGTTGTCTTTTGCTCTATTGGAAATTGATTCTAAAGATGACATTAAATTTTTTATTAAATTATTATTATTATTTAAAATTATAATATAAAATGCTTTATATAAATTTTGATTAAATATAATTAATATAGTAAATATTTATTAAATGGGGATTGGGGATTGGGGATTGGGGAT
>NBJL03002098.1:0-12127 GCA_002087855.3 Entodinium caudatum | reverse complement strand
AATTATTTTTTTTATATCTTTTGCATTCCAAAATGAAATAAATTGAGCAAAACAAAAAACATTTAATTTAAAATGAACAAAAGAAACATTCTTTTGATTTTTGCAATGTTGTTGTTGATGTGCCTTATGGAACTGAGCCATGAGGAAGAGTTAAAAGAGCCTAAGAAGAAGGAGGATAACAATTTGGATAGAAAAGTCCCAAGAAAATTAGGCTATTATGCAAATGCTATAGAAATTAAATATGGTGAAGGACAAAATAATTATGGATGGGAAAATGCTAATATTCTATAAGAAAATATATTACACGATTGACAACTTGCGATCCAAATTGGAATAATCGTTTTGACTATGAAGATTTTTATGCGAAAAAAGAATGGGCAACACAATCTTTTAACACTATGTATTATTATTATATATTTCTTTCATATGAAGCTAAAAGTTTGGAAAAAATTTTTGATGCTACTTATGATAATACGATGAAAAAAATTTCATATATTAATTTCACTGACTATGATCTTTCAGGGGTAACAAGTTTTGAAAATGCTTTTCGTGGTATGGTGAGATTAGAGACAATAGTTTTTCCAAAAAAAAATATCCCCAAAAAATGTGAACCAAATGCTGAAAGGATGTACTTCTTTGACATCGGTTGATTTATCTTGTTTCGTCCTTAGTGAGTGTACTAATTATAATCAAGTGATTAATGGATGTACTGCCTTAAAAGTTCTAATTTTCTGCAGTTTGTATTTCCCAAATGAAAATATTATCAAAGGAATATTTTTTGAAGGTTTAAAGCTAAATTATCTGGAATTAAGAGATGTTTGGGGAACTACTGCCACTACTACTGATATTATCAAAAATTATTTTACAAAAAATGTACCATTAAATGTCTGCCAAACAACTACAATACTACCAACAATCTCCAGATGCTGCGATTATTATATCAATGAAAACAATAATCTTTGCTATGATAATTTTATTGAGGTATATTATAAACAAGATTGTATTTATGAAAATGGATTTAAGGCTAATTCTTGAATTTATGATAAAGCACAACGATGAAATCTTATTTAGTAATAATAAATTAACGATTTCAGCAGGTGATAAAATCGGAATATATTTCACAAAAGAGCAAGAAAGCTTAACGAAATTTTTTTCTCAAGAAATAGATCCAAATATGGAATATGTATATTCCATAGATTTAAACCATCTAAATAATACTTCTTTAAAAAATATGAGTTATTTATTTTTTCAAAGTAGCTCAATAGAAATAATTAATCTCGCTAATCTTGATTTTGCAAAAAATAATGTAGATATAACCCAAATGTTTTCCGGTTGCAGTTCCTTAAAAGTTCTTTATATGCCTAAATGGTATTTGACAAAGGAATTTCCTGATGTATACAAAGGTGTCAGTAATTTACTTTATTTAGATATATCTAATTTTCAAGATATTAATAAAAATATTGGTAAAAGTCCTATTAATGATATATCATATTTAAAAGTTTGTCAAAGTGAATCTATAATAACTAATAGTAAAAGATTAGATATATGTTGTACCTTTATTGTAGAAGAAAATAAATGCGTTTCTGATAATTATATAACAGTTTATTATAAAAATGATGTTTCATATGAAGCTGGAACATTTTCAAAAAACAGAAATAATATAAGATTTATTAATATTGGAGAAGTTACTGAATTTCAAGAAAATGCTTTGTCTTTCCCAGAAAACACTAAAATAGAAATTCATTTCACTCAACCTTTGGAAACTTTAAAACAATTTTTTAGTGCTAATTTAGATCCTAATTGTGAACAGATAATATCAGTAGATTTTAATAACTTTAATTCTGATTCTTTAAAAGATATTAGTTACATATTTGATGGATGTATCAATATACAATCAATTGATTTAACCACTTTAAACACTTCCAATCTCGAATATATGGCTAATTCCTTTTATAATTGCAAAGAATTAAAATTCTTGGATATATCAGGTGTTAATTTTACTATAATCAAAGATAACTTACAAAATATGATTGTTAATACAACAAAGTTGCAATATATTAATTTAAAGAATGTTGAAACCACTTCTGCTTTAGTGAATAGCTTAAATAATAATTTGGGAAATTTAGAAAGTTTAATAGTTTGTCAATTTACAAACAAGAAAATTTTAACAAATGAAAAACTAAATCAATTTTGTTGTGATTATGATGCTGCAAAAGAAGCTTGTTCATCCAAAAGTTATATTAATTTATATTATAAAAAAGAATTTGATGGGGAATTGATTTACGATAAAGGTTTTGGAATGTCAATTTCCTCAAGAAATAATATTGATTTCATAATTATCAATAAAACTATTTACGGAAAAAATGACAAACCAACAATAAAACCAGGTTCAGTAATTGAAATACATATATTCCCAGAATCTCAATCTTTGGAGAAATTTTTTAATTCAGCTCAGGATGATAAAGTATCCTATATTGAATCTATAGATTTTTCACATTTGGATACTTCACGACTGATTAATATTGATTCAATTTTTAATGGTTATGAATCTTTGAAAACATTAGATATGACTGGAATGAACTTGAATAAACTAAATAATGTTAATGGGGAGACTCCATTAATTGATTCAAATACTTTAAAAAATTTAAAATATATTAATATAAAAGATGTCAGCTTTTCTACGCAAAGTAAAAATTCATTTTGGAACGGATTCACAAGCATTACTGATGAAGATTTTGCTATTATTTGTAATAATAAACAAGCTAATATCAACAATGAAATATTATCTAATAATAGAAAAAAAATAAAAGTTCTTTGTTGTAATTATAATATAGCGAGTGGTAAATGTGAATCAACAAATCATATTTCAGTCCAATATAAAAGCTCAACTCAAATAACTAATTTTGGAAATAAATATAGAAATGGAATTTCTTTTTTGAGAGTTGGAGATAAAATATATGATTTAGAAGAAACATTTACTTTAGAAGAAGACGAAAAATTAGAATTACTTTTTATATCTCAAATTAGATCCTTAGAACACTTTTTTAGTTATGATAATGCCAACCCAGATACGAACATCGCTAATATAAAATCAGTGGATTTCTCATAGTTTGATTCCTCTAAAGTAACCTCACTCTCTAATTCATTTAAAGGATGCCCTTCTATAGAAATAATAAATTTCAATAATTTTGATGCATCATTTGTGAAATATATGAATTCGATGTTTTATGGATGTCAAAATTTAAAAATTATTGATTTATCAGGGTTTAATATGAATTTTGTGACGGATTTCGCAAATATGTTCCAAGGTTTAACTTCATTAGGCTATGTTGGTTTAGAAAACATCACATATAATAGTGCTTTTTCTGTTGAAATTTCAAAGTCAAATGGATTAAATAGTTTTAGTCAAAAATTATATGTTTGTCAAAATAAAACTAATAAAATTTTGACAAATGAAAAATATAAAACAATTTGTTGTAATTTTAACCCAGAAACTGGTATGTGCGGATCTAATAGTTATATTATAGCGGATTATAAAACAACTATTAATTATGGTTTAGATTTCATAAATCAAAACAGAAGTGGAATTCTGTTTATTAATACTGAGGAAGGAACAATAATGCCTCAAGAAGATCCCTTAACTTTTGCTGGAAAAATTGAAATTCATTTTGATCCTGAAATCAATAGTTTAAAGAGTTTCTTTGATTCAAAAATTGATAATAATGTAAAAGAAATAAAATCAATAGATTTTACCAATTTTAATGCATCTTTAATCACTGATATGAGTTCGATATTTAACGGAGCTGAGTCTTTGATTTCTGTTGTTCTATCAAAAATAAATACTTCTTCTTTAAGAAATATGAATTCAATGTTTGCTGGTTGTTCCAAATTAGAAACAATTGATTTATCGGATTTTGTTACTTCATTAGTTGAAGATATGAGCTATTTGTTTTTCCGATGCGTCGCTTTAGAAACTATTATTACAATAGCTTTAGATAATACGGGATTGCGTATATTATCTGGGGGAAATATAATTAATTTAGATACTTCTAGTGTGAAAATTATGAGTGGGTCATTTTCAGGATGTTCTTCATTAAAATCTCTTGATTTATCTAATTTAAATATTTCCAATGTAGAAAATATGAGTGAAATTTTCAGTGGTTGCAAGAATTTAGAATCAGTTAATTTACATTGTGGCGATACTTCTTCTTTAAATGATATGTCAGGAATGTTTTCTAATTGTAAGAATTTAGAATCAGTTGATTTATCCACTTTTGATACTTCTTCTGTAACTGATATGAATAATTTACTTAGCGGCTGTGAAAAAATTAAAGAAGTTGATTTATCTAATTTCGATACATCAAATGTAGTTAATATGGATAATATGTTTTCTGGATGTGAAAATGTTGAATACATGGATATATCTTCTTTTAATATGGAAAAAACTGAATCGGCTGCTGGTATGTTTAATAATGTTCAGAATTTAAAATATCTCAATTTAGAAAATGTTGAGAATTCTAAAGATTTTTTTTCAAATAGTGCTTTAACAAATAATAAAAATCTATTGGTATCACAGAAAAATAATATTTTAGGCGAAGCAAAAAATATAGGTTGTTATTATAATACTACTTCAGGTGAATGTGAGTCGACAAATTATATCATAATATATTATGCAGAAGATACTACATATTCAAAATTTTCAAATGATTATAGAAAAGATATAGATTTTATAATTGCTTCAGATCATAATAAGAAGATTGGTCCTGAAGAAGGTTTTGATATTGTTGGAGGGAATAAAATAGAAGTATATTTCAAAGATACAACCATAATAACAAGTTTAGAAAGTTATTTTAATAAGGAATATGATGCTAATGTGGCAAATATAAAATCAATAGATATAACTTACTTAAATATTTCTTCAGAAATTACAAGTTTAAATTCTTTATTTAGTGGGTGCAGTTCATTAGAATCATTTAATATTTCCAATTTAAATACTTCATTAATTTCAGATGTAAGTTCAATGTTTTCCGGATGTAGTTCACTAAAATCGATAGATTTAGCTCTTTTTAAATTATCTCCAATAACCAATATGAAATCAATGTTTTATGGATGTGCAGGTTTAGAATCGATTGATTTATCATATTTAAATACTTCATTAGTAACTGATATGAGTAAAATGTTTGAAGGATGTGAGTCTTTAAAACTTTTAGATTTATCAAACTTTGATACTTCGAATGTAGCTAATATGAATGAAATGTTTAAAGGTTGTAAAGCCGCTGAATATATAGATATATATCCATTTAATTTGGAGAAAGCTAATGATCAAGTTTCATCCATGTTTGAAGGTACCGAAAATTTGAAATATATTAATTTGTATCACGTTAAGGATCCAAACAAAATGATTCAAGAAAGTCACTTAAACGGAAAAGCTGGTTTAATTGTCTGTCAAGAGGAAACACTTTTAGATTTCAAAAGTATAAATAGCAAATGTTGCTATTATGATATACAAAATTCTAAAAAAGATTGCGAAACTATAAATTACATGACCATATATTATGAAAAAGACACGGAATATCCGGATGGGTTTGAAACTCAAGATAGAACTGATATAAAATATATAATTGGCCATAATAGAGAAGTGCTGACAGATGCCAAACAAGCATTTAAAATAACAGCAGGGAATAAAATCGAAATTCATTTTTCATCTAGACTAAAAAGTTTAGAGAAATTCTTTTATAATCAAAATGATAAAAATGTTAAGAATATAACGTCTATAGATTTATCTCTATTAATATCATCTGAAATTAATAAAATAGATTTCTTATTTTATGGATGTACTTTTTTAAAATCAATAGATCTTACTAACTTTAGTACCCCATCATTAACAAAAATTCCATCAATGTTTAGCGGGTGTATATCATTGACATCAATTGATTTATCTTATTTAAATACAACGGGAATAACTGATATGAGCAACATGTTTGCAAATTGTAATTCATTAAAATCGCTTGATTTATCTAATTTTGATACTTCTTCTGTAATAAATATGAAATCAATGTTTACGGATTGTACTAGCCTCGAATATTTAGATTTATCTTATTTCAATTTTTCTGCTTGTACCGATATAAGCTCGATGCTTTTAAGATGCACTTCTTTAAAAGTATTAGATATGTCTTCTTTAGACTTGAAAAAAGTTAAATCAAATACTAATATGTTTAAAGGTGTTAATTTAAGATATATCAATTTATATAATACTAAAAATTTCAAACCGGATACAAATATAATTCAAATGAAGAATTTAACTATTTGTCAAAATGAATATTTAATAAATAATGACAAAGCTGAAAACAAATGTTGTTTTTACAATATTTCCTTTGATGAATGTATATATAATAATCATATTAAATTATATTATGACGAAGATGTAACATATACTGATGGTTTTGGACTAAAAGAAGAAACAGAGAATGTCAATCAATTTAGGAAAGATAAAGATGCATATTTTATTATTTATAAAGACCATAAATCAGAATTAAAAAGCGATGATGCTTTGACAATAAAAAAAGGGACTCGACTATCAATATACTTTTTAAAAGAAGTAACAGATATGTCAAATTATTTCAATGCAGGAATTGATGCCAATCTTAAAAAATTAAAATCTATAGATTTAACAAACTTTTATGCTTCTTTAACTAAAATGAATTCAATGCTTTTCGGATGCAGTTCATTAATATCAATAGATGTATCAAATCTCAATACATCATTAGTGACAGATATGAGTCAGCTATTTTATGAATGCAGTGAATTAATTTCTATCGATATATCTCATTTTATGACAAATAATTTAGAAAAAATGGATTCAATGTTTTATAAATGTAGTAAATTAGAAATCATTGACTTATCTAATTTCAAAACAAATTCTGTAACTACCATGAATGGATTATTTGCTGAATGTTCTTATTTGAAATATCTTGATATTTCTTCATTTAATTTAGAAAACTTTGATTCTATCGAATCATTATTTAATAATAACAGAGTTTTAGAATATATTAATTTATATGATGTTAATAACCCAAAAGGTATTATTGATCAATATCAAGATACATTTCCTGATTCGATAAAGGTTTGCCAAAAAGAACCTATTATAACTAAAGAAGAAATAACCAATGAATGCTGTTATTATAATTTAGCTTCATGTGAAAATAATAATTATATAATAGTATATTATGAAGATGAAGTAGAATATGAAAATGGATTTGCCTTTGATAAAGAGCATAATGAATTTAGAAAAGGTATAGATTTTATTATTAATGGAAATCATGAAAAAAAAATATATGGTAATGAAACTTTTAAAGTAAATGCAGGAAACAAATTAGAAATATATTTTTCATCTGAATTAGATAGCTTAGAAAATTATTTCAGTTCATCCTATGATATTAATGTTGAGAAAATATCATCAATTGATTTTTCGCATTTAAATCTATCATCTGTTACTAATATGAAAAAAATATTTTATGGATGTAATTCATTAAAAAATATAGATTTAACAGCAATTGATATTTCTAATGTAACTGATATGAGTTCAATGTTTGAGGGATGTTCTAAATTAGAAATATTAGATTTATCATATTTTGATACTTCATCAGTAGAAAATATGGATTCAATGTTTTCAGGATTTAATGCTTTACAAGTACTGGATATATCTCATTTTAATTTCGAAAAAATAAGTAAAGTTGATTCTATGTTTAAAGGCCTTGATAATTTAAAATATATTAATATGTTTAATATTAAAAATGCAAATAATAAATTTCAAGAAAATGAATTTGATAATATGATTAATTTAACCGTTTGTCTAAAAGGAAATAATAAAATTATAGAAAACGAAAATATAATTGAAAAATGTTGTTATTATGATTATAATAGCGAATCAGAATATAAATGTTCATATACAAATTATATTATAGTATACTATAAAGCACATGCTATATATGAAAAAGGATTTTTAACAGACGCGTTTAAACTTAATAAAGCTAGACAAGATATTGAATTTATAATTAGTAGGAATCACAATTTAAAAAGAAATGATTCAGATAAATTATATATTTCTCCAGGGAATAAATTAGAAATTTATTTTTCATCTCCTACAAAAAGCTTAAAAGTTTTTTTTGATTCATCATTTGATAGAAATGCTAAACAAATAGTTTCAGTAGATTTTTCTCATTTTGAAGCCAAAGATGTCGAAAACATGCATGGATTATTTTATGGATGTTATTCATTAGAATCTGTTGATTTTTATAATTTTAATACATCAAAGGTTAATAATATGGACACTGTATTTTGCAGTTGTAATCAATTGAAATCACTTGATTTATCCTCTTTTACAACTTCATTAGTTACAAGTATGTATTATATGTTTAGCCAATGCAATAAATTAGAAATATTAGATTTATCATATTTTGATACTTCATCATTAGAAAATATATATGGAATGTTTGATGGATGTAATAATTTAAAATTCCTTGATATATCTCGTTTTAATTTAGAAAAAATAAATGTTGCTTACACTGATAATTATAATCACATGTTTACTGATGTGACTAATTTAAAATATTTAAATATATATAATGTTAAGAATTCGAAGACTATTATAAAAGAAAGTGCATTAAATCAAATAAATGGATTAACTGTTTGTCAAAAAGAAAATATTATAACAAATGCTAATACAATAAATAAATGTGGTTATTTTGATCTTGTTAATAATAACGAATGTGAATCTACCAATTATATAGTAATATTCTTCGGTGATATGTCATATATAATAATGGTTTCATTAAAGATTCAAATGGTAATGATTTCAGAACTAATATAAATTTTATCATAAATGGAGAAGATAATAATATAAAACTGAAAGGAACAGATAAGTTAATTTTAAATAAAGGGGCAAAAATTGAAATTTATTTCTCATCTCCAATAAATAGTTTAAGTAACTTCTTTAATTCACGCTATGATGAAAATATGAGAAAAGCAATATATATTGATTTATCCCATTTTGATGCTTCATTAGTGACTGATATGAGTAATATGTTTGATGGATGCATTTCCTTAAAAGAAGTTGAATTGTCAAATATGGTATCGAATAATTTAGAAGATATGAGTGAAATGTTTAGTGGTTGCACCTCATTAGAAACAATAGGTTTATCCGGTCTTAATACTTCCTCTGTTAAAAAAATGAATTGGATGTTTAGTTATTGCACCTCCTTAAAATATTTAGATATATCCAATTTTGACACTTCATCAGTAACAGACATGAATAATATGTTTTTGAATTGCGAAAATTTATTATACCTAGATATATCTTCTTTCAATTTAGAAAATGTAGAGAATGCTGATAATATTTTTGCTTTTGTAAATAGTGAGATGATATATTTGAATTTATATAATGTCAAGGATCCTAAGAAAAAACTTGCAAGCACTGATTTAAAACCCAAATTTACTTGCCAAAGGCAAAAGAATAAAATATTGCAAAATAAAGATATTAAATGTTGTTATTTTAATGTCACAGATGATTCTTGTGAATATACTAATTTCTTCGTCATGAAATCCTCAGAAGATATGGAATATCCAGATGGATTCGCAAATAATTTTAGAAAAGGAATAGATTTTATTCTCCATAAAAATAATAACCAGATTATGTTAAGCGATGAAAAATTAACTTTAAAAGCTGGTGATAGAATAGAAGTTTACTTTTCTTCTCCTTTAGATAGTTTAGAAAATTATTTTAGTAATAACTATGACCCAAATATGGACAAAATTGTATCATTGGATTTATCCAATTTCGATGCATCATCAGTAACTAATATGAAATCGGCCTTTTTAGAATGTAAAACTTTGAAAACAATTGATTTAACAAATTTAAATACAGAAAAAGTAAAAAATATGAATTCGATGTTTTCCGGATGTAGTTCCTTAGAAAATATAGATTTATCTTATTTGGATTTAAGCCAAGTAGTTTATATGAATTATATGTTTTCTGGATGCAGTTCTCTATTATCAGTGGATCTATCTTATTCAGAAGCATCTTTAGTAATTAATATGGCCGAAATGTTCTATAAATGCAGTTCAATAAAATATATAGATTTATCAAAAATAAAAACTTCTTTAGTCACAAATATGAATTATTTGTTCTCTGGTTGTTCCTCTTTGGAATATCTCGATATATCTCGTTTCAGTACAGCTAAAATAATCAGTGCGGATTCTTTGTTTGAAGGCATTGAAAATTTGAAATATTTAAATATATATAAAATACAAGATAGTAATAATAATATTATTATAATTAATAGCCATTTACAAGATATCAAAGGCTTAACTGTTTGTCAACAAGAAAAATTATTTATTAAAGAAAATATTATTGATAAATGCTGTTTATTTAATATAGAAACTTATCAATGCGAATATACTAATTATATTAGTTTATATTATAATGAAGATGTGAATTATCCAAATGGATTTAGTAATAACAATAATCAAAGAAAAAAGCATAAATTTATAATTAATGTAGATAATAAAAATAATTATACTGATTCGGAAGAATTATTTATAGAAAAAAATACCAAAGTAAAGTTATATTTCGATTCGCCTGTGACAACTTTAGAAAATTTCTTCGATTCAGATAATGATAAAAATGTTCAAAAGATAATATCAATAGATCTATAGCGTTTAGATTCTTCGAAATTAGAAAATATGTATTCTTTATTTTATGGATGTACAAATTTAGAATCAATTGATTTTTGGTATTTCGATACTTCTAAGGTAACTATAATGTCTATAATGTTCCAGGAATGTAACAATTTAAAATATTTAGATTTATCTTCTTTTAATATATCTTCAGTAACAACAAAGAATTCACTGTTTTATAATTGTAATTCATTTAAAGAAATTGATTTTTCTAATTTCAACACTCCAAAAATAGAAAATATACAATCTATGTTCTTCGGATGTAGTGAATTAAGTTCTATTAATTTATCGAATTTTCAAACTACATTACTGCAAAGTCTAAATTGAGTATTCTCTGGATGCAAATCTTTGAAAGTTCTTGATATATCTTCTTTCACAATAATAGGTAGTAGAATTAAAAGTATTCAGAATATGTTTAAAGATGTTGATTTGAGATATATTAATATATATAATATTGATAACACTAACAAAAGGATTTCAACAGCAAAAGAATTAGGCACAATGAAAAATTTGACGGTTTGTCAAAATCCTGAAAATAAAATATTCACTGATTTAGATGAACAGAAAGATCAATGTTGTGATTATGATATTGAAAAAGATATGTGCATATTTAAAAATTATATTATAATTTATTATGCAGACCAAGAAGTCGATTATATTAATGGTTATGAAATTGACGACTTTGGTGATGATATTATTTATAGGCAAGGTAAAATAGAAAAAATTCTTGTAGGAGATAAAAAGATTAAAATAAATGGAACCGAGCCTTTTAAACTTGAGCCAAATTCGAAGATAGAAGTATATTTCTCAAATATAACAAGTTTGGAATATTTCTTTAGTGTGGATTATGATACGAATAGTGAATATATAGTTTCAATTGATTTTTCCCATCTTGATTCATCCTTAATCGAGAATTTAGAAGGATTAATTTATGGATGTGCAGCATTACAATCAATCGATTTTAGTAATTTTGACACATCAAAAGTCACAGATATGAGTTTAATGTTTTCGGGATGTATATATTGGAATCAATTGATTTGTCATCCTTTAAAACTTCAAAAACATCAAAAATGGAGGAAATGTTTTCTGGATGCTATGCGTTATCATCAATATATTTATCTAATTTCAACACTTCTTTAATAGATAGCATGGCAAGTATGTTTTACAATTGTGGTTCATTAAAATCTATCTATTTATCAAATTTCGATACTTCTTCAGTAACAAATATGGATAATATGTTCTCAGGATGTAACTCTTTGTTAGTGCTTGATATATCCTCCTTTAATCTTGATAATCTGACTAAAAATATATTTCATATTTTGGTGCTAGGGCCTCTGTGAAGTGAGCTCAAAGGATTAATAGTTATATATAAAGAAAGTGATAAGAAGTATTT
>NBJL03002093.1:11857-24072 GCA_002087855.3 Entodinium caudatum | reverse complement strand
GATTTATGCGATATATCTGATTCAGTGTTTGATTTATGCGATATATCTGATTCAGTGTTTGATTTATGCGATATATCTGATTCAGTGTTTGATTTATGCGATATATCTGATTCAGTGTTTGATTTATGCGATATATCTGATTCAGTGTTTGATTTATGCGATGTATCTGATTCAGTGTTTGATTTATGCGATATATCTGATTCAGTGTTTGATTTATGCGATATATCTGATTCAGTGTTTGATTTATGCGATATATCTGATTCAGTGTTTGATTTATGCGATATATCTGATTCAGTGTTTGATTTATGCGATATATCTGATTCAGTGATTGGATTATTTGATGTATCTAATTCATCAGAAATTATTTCTGGATTACATTCATTAGTGATTAAATTATAATCACAGCAGTAAGATGCTTTTGGATTTGTTATAAGTATATCTGATTGGCAAATATAAATCGGATTTTCTGTCTCATTAAAAGCATTAGATATAATTTTATCATTTTTAACATTATATAAATTAATATACTTAATGTTATTAATATTTGAAAACATGTTATCATATGACTGACAATTAATCATATTAAAATTAGGAATATTAAGGACAGTTAAAGAATCATCTCCATAAAACATTCCACTCATATTATAAACATTGTAAGTATTAAAATTTGATAAATCTAATGATTTTAAAGAACTACATCCGTAAAACATATTTGACATATCATTTACGTTTGAAGTATCCATATTTGATAAATTGAGTGACTTTAAAGCACTGCAACCAGAAAATAAATTAGACATATCTGAAACAGAATGTGTATAAATATTTGTTAAATCTATTGATTCTAAAGAACTACATCCATCAAACACTGATTTCATATAAATTAAGTATGAAGTGCCAAAGTTTGATAAATTTATAGATTTTAAAGAATTACATCCATAAAACATATAGTTCATATTTGTCACTGATGGTGAAATAAAATTTGATAAATTAATTGATTTTAACGAAGTACATCCATAAAACATATTAGATAAATCATTTACTGATTTAGAATTAAAATATGATAAATCTATTGATTCTAATGAGTCACAGCCATGAAATATGGAATTCATATCAAATAAAGAAGAAGCATTAGTTTTTGAAAAAGAAATAAATCTTAATGCTTTGCATTCATTAAACATACTCTTCATTGTGGTAACTTTAGAAATATCTAAATTTGACATATTAATTGATTCTAATTTAGTACAATTATTAAACATATTTTCTATTGATAATACTTTCGATAAATTTAAATTTGAGATATCAAAAGATTGTAATGAATAGCAGCCATTAAACATTGAATTCATATCAGTTACTGATGAAGTATCAAAATTAGTTATATCTATTGATTTTAATGAATTACAATTTTTAAACATATTTTTCATATTAGTCACTGAAGATGAAACAAAATAAGATAAATTGACTGATTTTAATGAGTTAATTCCAGAAAATAAATTAGACAAATCATATAGTGAAGAGCCATTAAAATAAGATAAATCAACCAATTCTAAAGAAATACAATCAGAAAATAAAGAATCTATATAATTTAATGATGAGGCTTTCATCTTTGAAAAATTAATCACTTTTAAAGATTTACATCCACCAAATATATTATTCAATGAATTAACTTTAGATGCATCTAAATTTGACATATCAATTGTTTTTAATGAACTACAATTATAAAACATATTATTCATATAATTTACATTTGAAAAATTCAAATTGGATAAATCAATTGTTTCTAATAATTTGCAACCATTAAACATATAAGCCATATTAGTTACTGAATATGCATCAAAATTTAATAAATCAACTATTTCTAAAGAGATACATCCTTTGAACATATATTCCATATTAGTTGCAGATGGAGCATAAAAATTTGATAAATTAATATATTTTAATGACTTATATCCATTGAACATATTGGATAAACTTGGTACTGAGGATGCATCAAAATATGATAAATCAATTGATTCTATAGAGTCACATCCATAAAATATTGAATTCATATTCGGTAAAGAAGAAGCATTCATTTTTGAAAAATTAATAAATTTTAATGCTTTGCATTCATTAAAAATATTACTCATTGAAGTGACCTTAGAAATATCAAAATTAGACATATCAATTGATTTTATTGAACTGCAATTATAAAACATATTATACATATAATTTGCACTTGATAAATTTAAATTTAATAAATTAATTGATTCTAAAGAACTGCAATAATAAAACATTGAATTCAAATCAGTTACTCTTGAAGTGTCGAAATCAGATAAATCAATGTAATTTAATGAGCTACAATTATAAAACATATTGGCTATATTTGTTAAAGATGAAGTTACAATATTAGATAAATCAACTATTTCTAATGAATTACAACCATAAAACATATTAACCATATTAGTTACTGATGAAGCATCAAAATTTGATAAATTAATTGATTTTAATGATTTATATTCATAAAACATTCTTTCCATACTAGTTAAAGAAGATCCATCAAAATATGATAAATCAATTGATTCTATCGAATTAAATCCATAAAATATTGAATTCATATATTTTAAAGATGAAGCATTCATGTTTGAAAAATTAACAAACTTCAATGAATTACATCCATCAAATAAATAATATATCGAACTAACTTTAGAAATATCCAAATTTGACATATCAATTGATTTTAATGAACTACAATTATAAAACATATTATCCATTGATAATAAGTTTGACATATTTAATTTTGTTAAGTTTACAGATTTTAATGAATTGCAATTATAAAACATATTGGTCATATAATTTACATTTGATATATTCAATTTTGTTAAATCTATTGATTCTAAAGAATTACAACCATAAAACATTGAACTCATATAAGTAACTCTTGAAGTATCAAAATATGATAAAACAATTAAATTTAATGAGCTACAATTATAAAACATATTGATTACATTAGTTAAAGATGATGAAGAGAAATTAGATATATCAACTATTTCTAATGAATTACAGCCATAAAACATATTAATCATATTAGTTACTGATGAAGCATCAAAATTGGATAAATTAATTGATTTTAATGATTTATATCCATAAAACATATTTTCCATACTCGTTAAAGAAGATGCATCAAAATATGATAAATCAATTGATTCTATTGAATAACATCCAGAAAATATTGAATTCATATAAAGTAATGATGAAGCTTTCATGTTTGAAAAATTAACAAATTTTAATGATTCACATTCACCGAACATATAACTCATAGTACTGACTTTAGATATATCTAAATTTGACATATCAATTGATTTTAATGAACTACAACTATAAAACATATCATCCATTGATAATAAGTTTGACATATCTAAATTTCTTAAATTTATAGATTTTAATGAACTGCAATTATAAAACATATTATCCATATAATTTAGACTTGATATATTTAAATCTGATAAATCAATTGATTCTAAAGAATTACAACTATAAAACATTGAAGTCATATCAGTAACTCTTGAAGTATCAAAATAAGGTAAAACATTTAAATTTAATGAGCTACAATTATAAAACATATATGCAATATTTGTTAAAGATGAAATAACAATATTAGATAAATCAATTATTTCTAATGAATTACAACCAGAAAACATATTAACCATATTAGTTATAGATGAAGCATCAAAATTTGATAAATTAATTGATTTTAATGATTTATATTCATAAAACATTCTTTCCATACTTGTTAAAGAAGATCCATCAAAATATGATAAATCAATTGACTCTATTGAATAACTTCCAGAAAATATTGAATTCATATAAAGTAATGATGACGCATTCACATTTGAAAAATTAATAAACTTCAATGAATTGCATCCATCAAACAAATAATATATTGAAGTAACTTTGGACATATCCAAATTTGACATATCAATTGATTTTAATGAACTACAGTTATAAAACATATAATTCATTGATAATGCATTAGATAGGTTCAAATTTGATAAATCTATTGATTTTAATGAGTCGCATCCATTAAATATTTTTTCTATATTAGTTATAGATGAAGTGTCAAATCCAGATAAATCAACCATATCTAATGAATTACAGCCATAAAACATTTTAGCCATATTAGTAATTAAAGATGCTTTCAAATCTGATAAATAAATTGATTTTAAAGAGCTACATTTATAAAACATTGAATCTACAGAAAGTAATGATAAAGCATTCATATTTGAAAAATTAACAAACATTAATGATTCACATTCATTAAACATATTTGTCATTGAAGTAACTTTAGATATATCTAAATTTGACATATCAATTGATTTTAATGAAATACAACTATAAAACATATAATCCATTGATAATACATTTGAAAAATTTAAATTTGATAAATCTACTTTTTCCAACGAGATGCATTCGTAAAACATGGATCTTGTATCTGTTATTAATGTTGTATTAAAATTTGATAAATCAATGGAATATAGAGAATCACAATAATAAAACATTGAATTCATATCCAAAAATGAAGAAATTTTCAATTGGGTTAAATTGATTGATAATAATGAACTACATTGAAAAAACATATAAGCCATATTAGTTACTGAAGATGCATCAAAATATGAAAGATCCACAAATTCTAAAGAGCTAATATCATAAAACATATGATCCATATTAGCTACAAAAGGTGCTTTAAAATTTGATAAATTCATTGATTTTAAATTAATTAGATCCCTAAAAGCATAAGATAGACTTTTTACTGATGATGCAATAAAAAATGACAAATCTATTGATTCCAATGAATTACAAGCAGAAAATATATCATCCAGAGAATTTAAAGATGAAGCATTCATATTTGACATATTTAGAACTTTTAATAAGTTACAATTACCAAACATATAATCCATAGAACTCACTTTAGAAACATCTAAATTTGATAAATCTAATGATTCCAACAAATAACAGTTATAAAACATATAATCCATTGAACATGCATTTGATATATTTAAATTTGATAAAATTATTGATTCTATTGAAGTACATCCATAAAACATATGATTTACATCTGTTACTGAAGATGCATCAAAATTTGATAAATTAATTGATTTTAATGTTTCATATCCATTAAAAGCATAAGATAAACTATTTAATGATGATGCAATAAAAAACGACAAATCTATTGATTCTAATGAACTACAACCAGAAAATATTGAATTCAGAGAATATAATGATGAAGCATTCAAATATGACATATTTATAACTTTTAAAGAATTACAGTTACCAAAAATATTATTCAATGTAGTAACTTTAGAAATATCTAAATTTGACATATCTATCGATTTTAATGAAGTACAGTTATAAAACATATAATTCATTGATAAAACATTTGATAAGTGTAAATTTGATAAATCTATTGATTCTAAAGAATTACAATTATAAAAAATATTTGCTATATTAGTTATTGAAAACGTATCAAAATTAGATAAATTAATTGATTTCAATGAAATGCAATCATAAAATATAGAATTTATTTCCGTTAGTGAAGAAGTATTATAAAATGATAAATCAATTGATTCTAAGGAACTACAACCATAAAACATTGAATACATATAAATCACTGATGAAGCATTAAAATTAGATAAATTAATTGATTTAAGAGAAATACATTCATAAAATATATAACCAATATTTGTAACTGATGAACCATCAAAATTTGATAAATCTACTGATTCTAATTGATTAAAACCCGAAAATAATGAATTCATTGATTGTAATGATGAAGCATTTACATTTGATAAGTTAATAAATTTTAATGAATAACAATAATAGAATATATAATTCATAGAAGTAACTTTAGATATATTTAAATTTGACATATCTATTAATTCTAAAGAAGAACAATTATAAAACATATATTCAATGTTAGTTACCAATGCTGTATTTATATTTGATAAATCTATTGATAATAATGAAATACAATTATAAAACATCCCATTCATATAAGTTACTGATGAAGTATCAAAATTGAATAAATCTATTGATTCTAATGATTTACAATCATAAAACAAATTTTCCATATTAGTTACCAAAGATGTATTAAAATTTGATAAATCTATTGATTTTAAAGAACTACAACCATAAAACATTGAATTGATAAAAAGTAATGAAGAAGCTTTAAACTTTGATAAATTTAATAATTCTAAAGAATCACAATTATAAAACATAAAAGACACATCAGTAACTGAAGAAGCATCAAAATAATCTAAATCTATTGTTTTTAATGAATTACATCCAGAAAATATTGAATTCATAGAAAGTAATGATGAAGCATTTATATAAGAAAAATTAATAAATTTTAATGATGTGCATCCATTGAGTATACCACTCATAGTTGTTACTTTAGATATATCAAAATATGATAAGTCTAATGATTCTAAGGAACTGCAACCAGAAAATATTGAATCCATATAAAGTATAGATGAAGAATTCGTATGTGAAAAATTAATTACTTTCAATGAATTGCATTGATTAAGCATATAATTCATAGTAGTAACTTTAGATAAATCTATATTTGACAAATCAATTAATTCTAATTTACTACAATTATAAAACATATAATCCATTGATAATACATTTGATAAATTTAAATTTGATAAATCAATTGATTCTAATGAATAACAATTATAAAACATTGAACCCATATAAGTAACTGATGAAGTATTCAAATTTGATAAAAAAATTGATTCTAATGAATAACAATTATAAAACATTGAATATATGTTTGTTATTGATGAAGTATTATAAAATGATAAATCTATTGATTCTAATGAATAACAATTATAAAACATTGAATTCATATTAATAACTGATGAAGCATTAAAATTATTGAAATTAATAAATTTTAATGAAGTACATCCATAAAACATATTAGATAAACTATTTATTGATGAACCATCAAAATTTGATAAATCTACTGATTCTAATGAACTAAAACCATTAAATAATGAATCCATTGATTGTAATGATGAAGCATTTACATTTGATAAATTAATATATTTTAATGAATTACAATAATCAAAAATATTATTCATAGTAGTAACTTTTGATATATCTAGATTTGACATATTAATTGCTTTTAATGAACCACAACTATAAAACATATAGATCATTGATAATACATTTGATAAATTTAAATTTGATAAATCAATTGATTTTAAATTATTACAACCAGAAAACATATAAGCCATATCACTTGGTAAGATATTATTAAAATTTGATAAATTAATTGATATTAATGAATTACAACCAGCAAACATTGAATTCATTGAAGTAAGTGATGAAGAATTAAAGAATGATAAATTAATTGATATTAATGAACTACAACCATTAAACATGGAATTCATTGAAGTAAGTGATGAAGCATTAAAAAGTGATAAATTTATTGATATTAATGAACTACAACCAAAAAACATTGAACTCATTGATATTAATGATGAAACATTCTTAATTGAAAAATTAATAAATTTTATTGATTCACATAAATAAAACATTCTTTCCATAGAAATAATTTTAGATGAATTTAAATTTGATATATCAATTGATTTCAATATACTACAATTATAAAACATATAATTCATTGTCATTACATTAGATGTATTTAAATTTGAAAAATTTATTGATTCTAGTGATCTACAATCATAAAACATCTGAGCCATATTAGTTACTGAAGAAGCATCAAAGTTTAATAAATTAATTGATTTTAAAGAAATACATTCATAAAACATATTGGATAAACTTTGTAATGATGATGAATGAAAATAAGATAAATCTATTGATTCTAATGAAGTACAACCAGAAAATATTGAATCCATATAAAGTAAAGAAGAAACATTCATATGTGAAAAATTAAATATTTTTAGCGAATTACATCTATAAAACATATAATTCATTTTAGTAATTTTATCTAACTTTGATAAATCAATCGATTCCAATAAACTACAATTATAAAACATATAATCCATCGTCAAAACATTTGATAAATTTAAATTTGATAAATCAATTGATTTTAACGAATAACAATTATAAAACATTGAATCCATATTAATAACTGATGAAGTATTATAAAATGATAAATCAATTGATCCCAATGAATAACAATTAGAAAACATTGAATTCATATAATTCACTGAAGAAGAATTAAAATTATTGAAATTAATAAATTTTAATGAAGTACATCCATAAAACATATTAGATAAACTATTTATTGATGAACCATCAAAATTTGATAAATCTACTGATTCTAATTTACTAAAACCATTAAATAATGAATTCATTGATTGTAATGATGAAGCATTTACATTTGATAAATTAATATATTTTAATGAATTACAATAATCAAAAATATTATTCATAGTAGTAACTTTTGATATATCTAAATTTGACATTTCAATTGATTTTAATGAACCACAACTATAAAACATATAGATCATTGATAATACATTTGATAAATTTAAATTTGATAAATCAATTGATTTTAAATTATTACAACCAGAAAATATATAAGCCATATCACTTGGTAAGATATTATTAAAATTTGATAAATCAATTGATTCTAATGAATTACATCCAGAAAACATTGAATTCATTGAAGTTGTTGATGAAGAATTAAAGAATGATAAATTAACTGATATTAATGAACTACAACCATTAAACATTGAATTTATTGAATTAAGTGAAGAAGCATTAAAGAATGATAAATTTATTGATATTAATGAACTACAACCACTAAACATTGAACTCATTGAAGTTAATGAGTTAATATTCATATTTGAGAAATTAAAAAATTTTATTGATTTACATAAATTAAACATACTTTCTATTGATATAGTTTTAGAAAAGTCAAAATTTGATATATCAATTGATTCTAATTTACTACAATTATAAAACATATAACTTAATGATAATACGTTTGATACATTTAGATTTGATAACTCAATTGATTCTAAAGAATAACAATTATAAAACATTGAGCTCATATCAGTTACTGATGAGGTATTAAAATTTGATAAATCAATTGATTCCATTGAAATACAATTATAAAACATTGAGCTCATATCAGTTACTGATGAAGTATTGAAATTTGATAAATCTATTGATTTTAAATTATGACAACCATAAAACATTGAATTCATATTATTAACTGATGAAGTATTATAAAATGATAAATATATTGATTCTAATGAACTACATTCATAAAACATAGAATTTATTTCAGTTAGAGCNAATATTCATATTTGAGAAATTAATAAATTTTATTGATTTGCATGAATTAAACATACCTTCAATTGTAGTAATTTTGGACATATCCAATTCTGACATATCAATTGATTTTAATGAACTGCAGTTATAAAAAATATAATGCATTGTCATTACATTAGATGTATTTAAATTTGAAAAATTTATTGATTCTAGTGATCTACAATCATAAAACATCTGAGCCATATTAGTTACTGAAGAAACATCAAAGTTTAATAAATTAATTGATTTTAAAGAAATACATTCATAAAACATATTGGATAAACTTTGTAATGATGACGAATGAAAATAAGATAAATTTATTGATTCTAATGAAGTACAACCAGAAAATATTGAATCCATATAAAGTAAAGAAGAAACATTTGTATTTGAAAAATTAATTAATTTTAATGAATTACAATAATCAAAAATATTATTCATGGTAGAAACTTTAGATAAATCTAAATTTGACATATCAATGGATTTTAATGAACTACAATTATAAAACATATAATCCATTGATAATACATTTGATAAATTTAAATTTGATAAATCAATTGATAATAATGAATAACAATTATAAAACATTAAACTCATTGAATTTATTAATGAATTGTTCAAATTTGATAAATCCATTGATTTTAAAGAAATACATCCTTGGAACATGCTTTCCACATTAATTGATCTTGAAGTTTTAAAATTTGGTAAATCAATTGATTCTAATGAATTACAGCCATAAAACATTGAACTCATATCAGATACTGTTGAAATATTTAATAATGATAAATCGATTGATCTTAATGAAGTACAACCATTAAAGATTGAAGACATATAATTTAATGATTCTGTATTAAAATTCAATAAATTAATTGAATTTAATGAAGTACATCCTCTAAACATATTAGATAAACTATATATTGATGATCCATTAAAGTTAGATAAATCAATTGATTTTAGTGAAATACAATTGAAAAATAATGATTCCATATAATTTAGTGAAGAAATATTCATATTTGATAAATTAATAATTTTTAACGATTCGCATTCACCAAACATATAATTCATAGTACTAACTTTGGATATATCTAAATTTGACATATCTATTGATTTTAATGAACTACAATTATAAAACATATAATTCATTGATAATACATTTGAAAAATTTAAATTTGATAAATCAATTGAGTTTAAGGAACTACATCCATAAAACATATAAGCCATATTGATTATTTTAGAATCATGAAATTTTGAGAAATTAATTAATTTTAATGAAGAACAACCATAAAACATAAATTCCATATTAATTGATGATGAATTTTTAAAATTTGGTAAATCTATAGATTCTAATGAATAGCACCCTTGGAATAAATTAGCCATATTAGTTACAGATGAAACGTCAAAATTTGATAAATTTATTGACTTTAATAAACTGCAACCTGAAAACATTGAATTCATCCTTTGTAGTTTTGAAGTGTTATGATGTGATAATTTTATTAATTTTAATGAACTACAACCAGAAAACATATAAGACATATATATTAATGAGGAAGTATTGAAATTTGATAAATCTATAGATTCCAAAGAAGTACAACCTGAAAGCATTGATTCCATATTACTAACACTTGAAGTATTAATATTTGAAAGATTAATATACCTTAATGATTTACAATCTGAAAACATTGATTCCATACCACTAACACTTGAAGTATTAAAATTGGATAAATTAATTTCCTCTAATGAACTACAACCTGAAAACATTGAGTACATATAACTAACTTTATTAGTATTAAAATTTGATAAATCTAAAGAGCTTAAAGAACTACAACCTGAAAACATGCTACCCATATTAGTGACTGATGATGTATCAAAGTTTGACAAATTAATTGATTTTAAAGAATTACAGCCATAAAATAACATATATAAATTATCTACTTTTGAAGTATTAAAAAATGATAAATCTATTGATTCTAAAGAACTACAGCCATCAAACATTGAATACATATAAATTACTGATTGGACATTAAAGTTAGTTAAATTAATCGATTTTAATGAACTACATCCATAAAACATTGAGCTCATTGAATTTACAGATGAAGCATTAGAATTTGATAAATCAATTGATTCTAATGAATAACAATTAGAAAACATTGAATTCATATCAATAACTTTTGAAAAATTAAAATTAGAAAAATTAATTGATTTCAAAGAACTGCAACCTGAAAACATTGAATTCATATAACTTGCTTTTGTTGTATTAAAATTTGATAAATCTAAAGATTTTAATGAGCTACAACTTGAAAACATATATGCCATATTTGTTACTAACGAAGTGTTAAAATTGTTTAAATTAATTGTTTCTAATGAGCTACATCCTGAAAACATAGCTCTTGTTTTATTTACTAACGAAGAATCGAAATTAGAAAAATCTATTGATATTAAATATGCCATATTTTGATCATAGTTACTAGAAAAGAAATTTTCGAAACTATTAACGGCTCTTTTGAAATGTATTTCAATACCAAATTCTTTATTTATGTTTAATGTTTCATTACTTTGAATTTTTGTATTATTTTGCCTCTGGTATATAAAGCTGATATCATTTCTATAATTGTTCTTAAAGCCTCCTGAATAAATGCAATCTTCTTTAAAATATAATATTATATATGAATCATAATCATCTTTTTCTTCTAAAGCTCTTTGCCAAGCTTCTTTTGTATTTCCTACACCTGTTTTTTTCCGTTTTAATTTTGCTAAAGGTTTGCCAAAAAGATAGGCCATAGAGCCTAACAATATCGCGAGGGAAAAAATTAACGTTAAGCTTCTAAACTTCATAATTAAATTAATTAATTTTTTTTTTATTTATATATTTTTTTATCCCTTAATGCCTTTTTTTGCAT
>NBJL03002090.1:0-11600 GCA_002087855.3 Entodinium caudatum | reverse complement strand
TAAATGAATAATTAACTAAATTTAATATATTTATTACTAACTAACATCCCTTTATAAAATAAATTTAATTTTAGGATTATCATCATCTTTAAATTTTGTTACATCCAAAATTTTAACCGCTTCCAAATAATTTTCAACTATGTCAGCAATATCACCATAATCACATTTTAAATTTCGTGGTTGATACCAACTTAAAACATCTCTGAAATCACTTTTACCTTTAACAATTAATTCTTCAATAGCGCTAATAGTATATTCTTTATCCGGTATTATTTCTTCTTCTTTAAAGCCATCAAAATATTTCAAATGACTTAAATAATATTGGTTATTTTCATCTTTACTCATAATTTGCTTTAATCCATTCGTGCAATAATATTTATCTTCGCCATTTTGTAACAGGCTCATCATTTTTATGAGTTCATTTCCATTCATAGTAAAAGTACATAAATTACTTTTGAAATTAATTAAACTGTTAATTTTATATTTAGGTAATTGACCTGGGTTCCATGTATCACTTAATAATTTTGTGTTAAATACTGATATTTCACTCCCGGTTATTCTTGATTGAATTTCGGTTAATATATTCCCCAAATAAAAGTCGCCGTTATTTTCTAAGGTTAAAATTTCATCAGTGCCTTTTATTTCACAAATTTTTTCTTGTAATGGTGTCCAACTATTATCATATTTATTATGTATTGAAGTTAAGTTATCACTTTTTTCCATTTTTATTCCGTGGAATTTGTATTCTAAAGTAGGAAAATATTGATCCGAAATACTCGGTTTAACTATTTCACAATTTCTTGTTTTATTAAAAATTTTTTCGCAAATTGGTATAGGACCTTCTATTGCAACTTTGTTCTTTGATATTTCAAATCTTTGCTTTGATTTACTCCAAGTAAAAGCTAAATATAAAACACTTGTGTACAATCCCTTATCTATATTAGATACTATTGGAATACCAGAAACCCAATGATGCACTTGTTTATGGCTTTGACCGGTTATAACCGCATCGATAGTGCCCTCATCTAAAGAAGCAAGCAATTGATACAAATCATTTTCGTTATCACATAAATCTTGTGTAGAAGCGGAATTGTATATATTTAAATTCATCGTTTTCACATCGCCACAATCAATACCAACATTAGCTAATAATAAAACAGCATTACAATTTTCTTCTTGTCTTAATCTCACGGCTTCTTCTGTTAAAGCACTTTTATAAGGAATGAAAGTAATATCGTCAAATCCCTCACCTTTGATATCATTTTTTTCTAAATTTTTCGCAAGGCCAACAACACCGATTTTTAATTGAACTTCTTCTTTATAAGAATTTGTTACATTTAGTGTAAATACTTTACTTGTTAAATGATTATTGCCAAAAGCATTTTTTGTTTTCTTTTTATTATCGTAAATGTTATTTGATAAATAAGGAAAATCTGATTTACTGATTTTATCTTCTAAGAATTGCCTTGAATAATCAAATTCATGAAGGCCAAAAGTTGTCGCTTGGCATTGCATTAAATTCAAAGCTTCATAATTAATTAAATTATTTTTATTTTATTTTCCTAAACTTCAAATTCAACCAATCATCATAACGACTGAATTTCTGATAGCATATAACATTTTCCTTTTAAGTAAATTATAATTATCATATCTTGGTAAATCCAAAGTGAAAAAGCAGGTATGTGCTACTGGTAAAGAAGCCTGATTTCCTGAACTATAAGCATTTACATAATTAATTTGATGTTGCTCTTTTCCAAATCCTTTTGCATCTTTTGGTAATCTTGATCTTCCCCAAACAAATTTAAGATAATTCAATTTATCTTCTAAAGAACATTCTTCTAAGAATTGCCAGAAATATTTAATAGTAGGATCTGAAGGTGAATAATCTTCATATTTTGTCATACTTTTTAATAATTCTATATCGAATTCTTGATCACCACATATTTTAATTTCCAAATCAGAAGGAGTTAAAAATTTAAGCATAAATTCAGGTATTACTTCAAATAATCCTTCTTGTACAGCTTTTGCTTGAGAATATCCTTGATTAGTCATTGCTTTTAAATATAAATCTAAAAATTCTTCATAATTATTTTCATCAACATATATTTCTTTTCCTTTTTCTTTTAATTCAACTATTTCTCCTCCTGGTAATTGACAAGTGAAATTGAGTGACCCAAATAATTCTTTTTTTTGATCCATATCATTAGAAGATAAAACTTTTATAATTGAATTATAATTTTGAACATCAATTAATTCAATATCAGAAGCTTCTAATTGCATTCCTAAAATTTGTTTATAAACAACAGGAGATAAATTAATTGAAGCCAAAGTTTCAGATGATATAATATATCCAAATAATTTTCCTATAAATTTATACATTTCTAAATATTTTTCATTTTTAGCTCCTAAAGGATTGAATATATATTTATCTCTATCTAAACCTGTTTGGGATTTATTATTTGGAGAAGGAATAAATAAATCTAGATTACTTGATGTCAATTGTTCTATACTTGATGTTAATATTTCTCTTCCTGGACCACCCATATCATATGCGCGTTCACCATCTAGTGAAACTGTGAATAAATTTTTAGCTCTTCCTTTAAAGAATGAAGAACCTTTTTCCTTTCTGAGAGATTTATATAATTGAGCTATGAGAGACCATTCTAAATCTTTATCTATTAAATTCTTATCACACATTCTTATATTCAACATTCTATCTATTTTTATTTCTTTCTTGAATTTTGAATTCTGTAATAATGATAAATTATTATTAAAATTATTTAATCTACTTTTTTCTGATAAGAAGTTAATATTATTAAATAATATTTTTGTCAAAGATGTATTATATAATATTGCACTATGAAACAATATATTCTCTGCTGATTTTGATATTTCTGAAACAATGTTACCTACGGTATCAATTATTTCTGGTTGTTCTGAGAATTTTATATATCGATCATAAAATTGGTATTTTTCTTCCATATATTCAACAAAAGGTTTTTCTTTTAGTTCTTGGCCTTCTTCTATCTCCTCATTTTTTATTTGATTCTTCATTTTAATCTTATTTCTTATTTCTTCCATTTCTTTAAGATAAATTGGATATATTTTTTGATACTCTAATAAATAATTGATATCGATAGAAGATAATAAATTGGTAACTTTTTGTTCAACAACTTTATGCTCCTTTTCGAAAAATTGTTTTATTTTTTCATTAGAAAGTTCCATTTTCAGTTCGAGTAAATCATTATTAATTTTTTCTACAAATAATTTTGTGAAATTCAACTTATTTTCTATTATCAATCTATTTTTATATAATTCTTTCACTTTAGAAATATTATCCATTAAATATGTATCTTCTTCATCTTGAATATTAATTTTCTTTGGTAAATCAAAAATTATTTTCTTGATTTGAGGTAAATCCTCAATAAATTCAAATATTTGTTCTTTCAAAATTTCAATAATCATTAATTGCTTTTCTTCTGTTTGTTCTAAATTTATTTCATTTTCATCCAAATCAAATATATATATAAAATTCTTTTTTTCATCTTTCAAATTTTCTTCTATTATTTTATTATATTTTTCTTTGTTATTTTCTGGAAGAGAAGTTATATCTTTTGGTTTTATTTGGAATAAAAATTGTTCATATTCATCATCTTTTTCTGTTTTATCATATTTGGAAATTAAATCTATACAATAAATTTTTTCTTTGTTTTCTTTGAATACAACCTTAAAATTCAATTTTTCATCTTTTAGTGTATAATTACTTTCTTCTGTTATTTTTTTTGGATTAACAAATGATTGATAATAATCAAAATTCAAAAATAATTTATTTCCATTATATAAAACATCTTTTATTTTTAAAGTTAAATCTGTTTTTTTCTTTAAATAATTTTGTTTAATAAAGTCCTCATCTACATTAATCATTTTTGGCTTTTTAAGTTTTATACTATCAACACTATCTTTTTCTCCAACTAATTTTGATATATCAACATTTCCAGCATAAAATAATTTCTTTCCAATATTAATATTTTTATCACATCTATAAAAATTAATATAATCACCATCAGCATCAATATTATCCTTATTTGACTTATTCTTTTCAACAGTATAATCTTCTTTTAGAATATTCCTTTTATCATCAACAACGAATAAATAACAATTACCTCTAACAATAACATCTTTTACTCTTATATTTAAATTCGTAAAATATTTTAAACTTCTAATACCATGTTGTTCGTAATCTAAAAAATAAACTTTTCCTTCAGGTTTACTTAAAGCAACAAATTTCTCATCTGTTAAATATATATTTGTTATATTTTTATCAGAAAGAAAAGCTATTTCTTTCATAAAAACATCCTTTGGTAAATAACTTTCTGCATTTTTAGTAAAAAAGTGCATTCTATCTAAACTCATATTTCCATAAACTAAATTGGTCCTTTTTTTAGTGTCATAACCTAGATATATTAAATTACGATTATTACTATCAAAATCAATTATTTCTAAATTTTCAGGAGTTTTGATTTGAGTTAATGCATAATTATCATTTATTTCTGAGGTACTAATCAAATGTTTATATCCATAGCTACATAAATAACCATATAAATTTTTTTTATTTGTTAAAAGAATTATACTGCTTCTATATTGAGCTTTAATAAATACTTCCCCATTTTTAAGTTCCGGTAAGGTAAATTTAGCAACTTTTCCATCAAATAAAGTATCTGTAGAAGGTAATCCACTAGGAATGTTATCTTTGAAGAAATATAGGGCTGTTTTTGTTAAAACTAAATCATATCCTATATTTATTATTTTATCTTCACTGTTTATTTTATCTAATTCTGGTCTTTTCTCTAATTCGAAATCTTCTGAATCATCTGATGAACCAAACCATTCTCCTGATGAATAAAATTTATTGTTTGAATCCATTAATATTATTGTTCTATCATTCAAATTAAATACATATTTAATTTCAACTATTTGGCTTTTTATTTCATCTTCTATTCTTTTCATATCACCTACAGCAACATTTTTAATTTTATCTTGAGGTTCATGCATTATTATAATATCATTTCCAGTAGTATCATAACTTCTCCCTTCATTAATTAAAGAAAGATGGTTTTTCTCTTTAATATTTTTTTTCTGTTTCTTTTTACTTTTTTCTTCTTCTTTATTTTTTGTATCTTTTATATCATTCTTATTAACATCTACAAATGATGTTATATATTTTTCATTTTCATTATTTTGTTTTTCTTCTTGATTAATTTTTAATCTATAATATTCTGATTTTTCTTCTAAGAATTGAATTCCATAACTACACTGATTTAATATTTTTGGTATTTTTAAATTAGGTAAATATTTTTTCATTGTTATTAATTTACACCAATCTTCATCTTCTACAATTAATTTATTAATAATATTCTTGGATTTCAATTTTTCATTAATAATTTCATAATCATTACATAAATTAATTAAATCTTGAATATTTTCAATTGATTCTATTTCTGCTTTATTAAAAGTAATATTTTTATCTAAGAATATATTAAGAACATTAAGTAAAAATTCAATAGTAAAGATTGAAAAATCTGTTCTTTGCATTTTCCTTTTTGAATTCTCTACAACACCTAATAATAATTTAGTCATTTTTTGTTCTTTAAATAAATGCATTAAAAGACTTTTTTGTTGATTAATATTTATTTTATCTGAGATACTTTTAATTGAAGCATATATAATTCTATATAAAATTAAACATTTTTCAAGGTCATTTCCTAAATAATATTTTCTTAATTTATTAAATAAATCATTTAATATAGTATATTCTATTTTTTCATCGTTGGTGTTTTTATCTTTTTTGTTTTCTATTTCTATAAAATTATTAACTAAATAATCTATTATAAATATCAAAAATTCTTCTTGAATCATATCATTAAACTTTGAAATATTTTCTAAGAAGACTTCCAAATTAAATATTTCTAAATTATAATTAAATAATTGAGATATAAATTCATTAATTGGAATTTTGTTCTTATTATTATCATTCTTTAAAATATAATCCAAGTATTTACATGCTTTATTTTTAATAATGGAATGTTCTTCTGATAAACCAAAATAATTATTATAATAGAGAGTTATATAAAACATAAATTTAAAGTCATTTATATCTAAATGTTCAAATTCATCTTCTTTTATTAATAATAAAGTTAAATAATATTTGAGTAAATAAATACCAAAATATTTAACTATTTTATATTCTTCAGAATTTAGAAAACCATTTGAATCTTTTTTATTAAATGATCTAAATCTTGTTGCAAAATCAAATAATTTAATAGATGCATTATATAAATCTGCAAAACATAAAGGTATTTCTAAATTTCTATCAATAATTTTTTCATTCTTTTCACTCATTTTTATTGAAAATTTATTACATATTTCTTCATATAAATTATTATTTATATTAAATAAAGCATCAACATTGTCTCTATTTTCTTCTTTTTGTTCCTTATCAATATCATTTTCTAAATTATTTTCATTTTTATCTTCATTATCTTTTTCTTCTTCATCTTTCTCTTCTTCTTTTTCTGTCTCTATATTATTATTATCATTTTTATTATCATTAAGAATACTTGAAATTACATAATCTGGTATTGTATAACTTATAGATTTTGTTAATTCTATTATTTTTGATTCAAGTTTTTCTTCATCTAATTCATTTGTATTTATTTCAGAACATTCCATTCCATAACAAATAAATCTTTTGGGGAATCTATAAAATAAATTACTATCGACTAAAAATATACAATTTCCTAATTGATATTTGAAATCTAAAATATCATAAAATTCATTCCATTTTTCACTTTTGAATATATCAGGCTCTTTCTTTAAATAATAATTTTTAGCATCATCTTTTTTCTCATTTTTATTTTCATCCTTTTTTTCCTTATCTTCTTTTTCCTCTTTGCTTTCTTTCTTTTCTTCTTTATTTTCTTTTTCTCCTTTACCATCTTCTTCTTTTTTTTCTTCTTTATTTTCTTTTTGTTCTTCATTTTCTTCCTCTTTATTTTTTTCATCTTTATTTGATTTTTCATCTTCTCCTTCCTCATTCATAGAAAGATCGGAACCACTATCACTTTTTTCCGAATCTTTTTTATCTAAGTCTTTATCTTTATTTTCTTCTTCTTGTTGATTTATACTATCATCATTTTCATCAGCAAGAGTTTGACTTCTATTTTCCCTAATTTTTCTTATATTTCTTTGAGGTTCAAAATAATCTTTGTCTGATATTCCTATATCTCTAAGTAAATCTTCTGTTATTATTATCAATTTATCATTTACTTCTGGATATTTAGTTCCTTCTTTAATTCTTCCATTCACTTTATATTTATCTAACAAAGAATTATAAACTTTTCTATTAAGAATTTCTACTTCTATTTTTCTATATTGGAAATTATCACTTGATGACATGAAATCTAATTCTGATAAATCACATTTATTTATTATTGGTATTACTAATTTTTTTGTTGGTTCTAAATATAGGGCAATTATATCTGAATTATTTGAAACATATGTTGAATATATTTTCTTTAATATTTTTTCATCTTTATTTGTTGAAAGGTCATCATCACCTGAGTCTTTAATTAATAATTTTGATTCTTGTTCAAGATTTGGTAATAATTTTAAAAGACCACCTAATGCTAATTCTATTTTATTTTTCAATAAAAATATTTCAGATGAATATAAATTAAAACTCTGACCTGGATTAATTAAGATATTTATTATTTGTTTTAATGTTGAAATATTTCTAGTAACAAAATCTTTAACTTTTTTATTGTCTGAATTAGCAATTAAACATTTAATAATTGAAATATATTCTATTAATAATTTAGGACTGAATTTATTTTCTGATATAAATTTTTTCTCTAAATAATTTATAATGCAATCAATCATACTTTCATTTAAGTTATATTTTGGATTTTTAATATTTAAATAATTTTCTTCGATTATTATTTCATTTTCATTAGCATTAAAGAAATTAGGATTCTTTCCATATATTTTTTTACTCAATATTTTTATATCTCTCGTAATATCTTTTTTTTGAAGTAATTCATCCACATTTCTTTCTTCAAAATGATCTTCTTGGGCAACATCCCCAGATCTACTACTTTTAGAATCATCAGAACTATGTCCTTCAGATTCAACTAATGAATTTTCACTATCATCATATGAATAATCAAATTCACCATCATCTTCACCTCCAATTCCTCTAAGTAATTCTTCTTCATCTTTTTTCTTTTTTTCAATAATAATATTACTTATTGAATTCTCTTTGAAATTATCGAAATAATATCCATTTTTAATTAAATGAGTAATTTCCTTTTCATCAGGTTTATAAGTCAATTGTTTGTTTTCTAAATTTAAATTTGTATTTACCCTTACTTCACATAAATGATTTAAATATTGAAGCTTATAACCAAACATTTCAAGTAAGAATATTTGATTTTCATCCTTTATTTTTTTTTCTATATATTTCAAAAGGTTTTCATCTTTGTTAATATTGATATATATATAATTCAAATAATCACAAAATAATGACTTGTATTTATTTTTATTCATGATGTTAAATAAAAAGTCATAATATTTTTCATTGGTATAATCCCCTTTAAATTCATCTTCAAATATTTCATTGAAAAAATCAAAAGAGAAAATTGTAAATTTTTTCAATAAGTTAAATATAAGACAAGTATTTTGATAATTTGAAAAGGGTAATAATTTATATAGGATTCTCCATAAATCATATTCTGAGAAAATAACTTCTAAATTAGTCAAGGCTAATTTAGTAAATTCATTTAATAAATTTGTTAATTTTAAATCATATTCTAATTTTTTACTAATATAATTAACATTTTCATGATCAAGTTTTTCATTATTTTCATAAGAAATCAAAATTTTTTTAAATTGAATGTTAAATATTAATAAAATTTTTTTGATTATATCATCATAAGTATCTTTTAATAAGACAGAAGTTCCTCTCATTAAATTTAAAGCAAAATTTTGTTTCATTTCAAATTTTTTATTAAGTTCTATTATTATTGATTCTTGATAATAATAAATAAAAATATCTGATAATATTTTAGAAGTAGAAAATTCGTCCATAATCCTGCCGTCTTTCAAATAATTAACAAGATTATTTTTTTTATCTTTTTTATTGCTAAATGAAAATAAATATTTTTTAGATTCTTCTATTAATGGATTATCACTTTTAGTGAAAAATTCAAATATTTTTCTTGTAGTTGGATAATTCCTTCTTTTTATTTGCCAAAGAAGGAAATTCAAATAAATAGTTAAATCAAAATATGTAAAGAAATTATTATTATCAGTATTTAAATTAATAAGTTTTTCTAAAATTGAATTTATAACAGAATTGAAATTGTTTGTAATCCCTAAAACAAGATTCTCACTTACTGAATTTAAAGATTCATAAATATTTGGGAATTTTATATGATTAATATTATTTGGTAAACAATAACTTTTATAATAATTTTCTATTATGTTTTCTATGCAATGATTATCTTCAAATTTATTTATTATATTATTCAAAATAATTAAAGATATTTCTCTGAATTTTGCTTGGGATTGTAATAATCTATATGCATCTAATATATGACTTAAATTAAACTTTTCATTTTTAATTATTTGAGAAATATTATTAACATGTTCTTTTAAATATGTATTTATTATTTCATTATTATCTATTTCTTTTCCTTTTTTTCCAATATTTTCACTATTTAAATTAAATAAAAAGTATAATCTATCAAAAATTTCATTAAATATATCATCTAATTGATTTTCTTTTTCACTTTTTATAATTTCATCCTTTTTCTCTTTATATGTCTTTCTTAAATCATTACATTTATTAAACATAATATAATATAAATCATCAGGTGAAAAGGCTGAAGGATTTGTGACTAATTTTTCTGCATATTTCATAAATAATGATAAAAGATTTTCATGTTTTAATATTATTAAAAATGATATATTTACAATTTTATCAGGTAATTCTCCTCTAATAAATATATTTTGTTTTTCTTTAAAAAGATTAATACATTTAATAAATTTTTCATTTTCTAAATAAGTAGAACAGCTTTCATTATTATATTTAGTTATATTTTTTTCATCTTCATTAATATTATTTTCATTAATTGTATTTTTGTCTTGATTTACATTTAAACATTCAAGAAATTCTTTATTTTTATTTTCTCTTAAATAATATAATATTTTCTCTTCATCTTTAGTTTCTTTTTTAGTTAATAGAGTATTATTAGCAAATCCTTTACTAAAAAGACGAGTATGGAATAAATTAAATATTTCATTTTCTTCATTAGTATAATAAAAAGAAAATTTATTCAATATTTTATTCATAAGTTCTATCAATGGATTAACAAGTATATCTAAATTTTCATTATAGAATTTATAATTAGAAATTCTCATTTTAATTAAATAATTTTGGGATTGTGGATATAATCTTATTTTAATGGTGTCTTTTAAAATATCAACATTTTCTATTTTTTTATTTATTATTTCCACTTTATTACTACTCATAATATTTTCAAATGAAAATATATTTTCATTTTGATTATTTTCATTTACCAAATCTATTATGCTATTTGAAGTAGCATTTTTGGAAGATACATTTTGGTTTTTAGTAATTGATAATAAACTAATATAAATAGCTTTATTTTTGTCATCTTTTGAATCAGTATTTATTTCATTTTTATCTTCTCTTTTGGGTTTATTAAAATAAAACTCTTTAGATTTATTATTTAAAAATTCAGAAGAAAAACAGAAAGTATCTAAAACAAAATCTCTTTTATCAAATGCATTTATGTCTTCTATGCTTTTATCAAAATTATTATTTCTTATCTTTTGTATTTGGAATAAAATATCATATATAAAAGACCAATTTTGTAGATAAAAATCCTTAGGTAATAATTTATAATTATTTAAACATTGAACTATTGTATTATATAATAAAGGTTTTAAAATTTTAGGAGAAATAATTTTTTCATCTGATAAATTCTTGATACAAAGGGATAAAATGCTATTTATGAAATTTGAAAATTTAATTCCATTAATATGAACTATAATATAAGATATTGCATTATTTATAAATAATATAAATTCATTAAGGAATTCTGAAATATAAGATGAATTAATATCTTTTTCATTTGTTAATAGTTCTTCAATTAGTTCAAAAATAAATTTATAAGAAATTTCATTTAAAATAATTGTTTTCATATTAAATTTGGAATAATTTGCATATCTGAAGAATTGTATATATAAATATAAATTTCCCTCATTTTCCATAAAATCAATTGGATATAATATTTCTTTAAATAAAGATGTAATTTTATCTTTAGGATAATCTTCAGTAATTGATAATATTTTTATCATTAATGATGAACATATATTTTTGAATTCTTTGTTTTTTTCATATATTTTCTGTAATAAATTTAATAAAGCATCAATATTTTTCAAATTTCCAAAAAGGAATTTACTATTTATTTTTAATGAATTCATATCATCTGATTTTAATACTTCTAATGTTACTA
>NBJL03002075.1:0-12212 GCA_002087855.3 Entodinium caudatum | reverse complement strand
GGGATTGGGGATTGGGGATTGGGCCCAATCCCCAATCCCCAATCCCCAATCCCCAATCCCCAATCCCCATTAAAAAAGTATCTTCAAAACACTTAAATATTTTTAAGAAATAAATATATAATATTAAAAAAATATGTCAAATCAAATTAAAAACTCACAAGGAAATATTATTCCTTTGCCGGAACAATCCTTATCAAATCTTGAGTTGAATCAAGCAAATCCTGTTCCAAATATAAATAGTCATCCTCATCAACAAATTATATTAAATCAAAGGGCAAATCCACAAATAGTTTATATTGATACAACCAATTTTAAAACCTCACCATATAATACTGTTTGTCCTTATTGCAAAAATAGAATTCAAACAAAAGTAAATACAAAGTGCAATTGGTATTCTTGCCTTTTCTGCTATTTTTGTGGAGTTGCTACTTGGATAATAATACAATGTTGTAGAAATAAACAATTAAATTGTTGTGATAGTGAACATTTTTGTCCTATGTGTGGTAATAAAATTGCTGATTATACTTCTTGTTAAACTATGAAATATTTTTATTATGGAATTTTTGATGTTGAAACTAAAATTGAGGAAATATTAATTTTATTTTATATTAATTATAGTAATATTAAATAATAAATAAATTTTTACATTTATCAAAATAAACATAATAAATAGTATTGGGGATTGGGGATTGGGGATTGGGGATTGGGGATTGGGGATTGGGGATTGGGCCCAATCCCCAATCCCCAATCCCCAATCCCCAATCCCCATATGATTTTAATTAATTATCAATTGATAATTAATAATAAATAAAAAAATTAAATTTTTAGAAAATGAGTTCAAGCCATTTTAATTTTTATTTAATATATAACATTTAAAATCATTTATTTATTAGAAATATCATTCCTTATTCATACTTGGACAATCTTGACGAATTCCTTTCATTTCTACTTCCAGATTTATTCGTTTCTTGTTTATATTTTCCAATAGTCTCTCCTCCTAATTCTTGGTCAACATAATAGTCTTCATTATTTTCTCCAGAATCTTCTATTTCAATTCCGCTATTGAAAAACTGCGTTGGGCCTTCTTTTTCCAACAATAATGGCATTGGTTGAAATACATAGGTTTTATGAATTTTTTCACAGAAATTTTCTTCGGTGACATTTGTGAAATCTTCATTAGTAAACATTCCCATTCTATTAGCGAGTCTTTCAAATTCTTTCACTATTGAAGCATTTTTACCATTGGCTCCCTTTTCTCCAAATAATTCATTTGCCATTTGGAGATAGGATACATGCAAGTTTTTGTACATTAATTCAAGCTTTCTCCTTGCGATACTTTGAATAAAAGCACTAAAGCGCCACTTGCGGACTAGTTCTCTTATAAATCGTTGATAAGCAATAGTCTTGTGCATCATTACCATCTTTATCAAGTATAGGATTTTATAGATTCTAGATGGAGCTAACATGCTATCGCATACTAACTTCACCCAATAGCGACGTAGTAACTTGAAAAGATCGCAATTTGCAGCGCCAAGACCATTCATGTATGCATATTCGGCCTTTAACAAGTCCACTAAATCGCGTTTAGGCTGTAGAAGAGTTTTATCAGAGAAAGACTTGTATAATTTACTGAATTTCAAAGCTCTATCATTTGATTTCATATTTTCCCAGGCCCATTTCTTTTCATTCTTGAATTTGTCATCTAAATATTGTATTAAATAAGGTAATATCATTGTCATTACAGACCTATCTTGAGGAGCTTTTATTCTTTTATTGCTTTTATTTCTGAAATTTAATTGTTTTATTTGAGGTTCATTTTCACCTTGTTTGATTTCATTATAGCGTTCATTCTTTTTAGATAGTAATATATTATGCAACATTTTCAATAAATAATCTCCGAAATAATTTTTATATCTATTTTGGGATTTGTCTAATGCATTAAACATATTTTCGAGAATCTTGTAATAATATAATTTATAAATTCTGTTTAATATTATTGCTTTATTAAATCCATCCAAATCTTCCTTTGCTTGAATGAGATCATCTCCTAGTCTTTCATATCTTTGTTTTTTGTTATATATATTTCTTAATCTATCAAGGAAATCATACATTCTTGCAACTGGTATTGCTGATTTTAATTTTTTGAGTATTGAAGCATCTTTAATTGTATTAGCAGCGTCTTTTATTGATTTTATATTTATCATATCAAAGGCCTCTTTGAGTGAGTCTTCTCTTTCTTTTAATTTTTTGGCTTTATCATTCCATTTTCTCAAATAATTAAGTAATATTCTATAATTATTATCATCATCTGTATCTTCTAACAATTTTCTAAGATGTTTAAGAAGAGTGATATATTTTATTCCTTCTTTAAATTGCTCATTTCCTGATTTGGTAAATTTATTTGATAATTTATTAGTTAAATCTTTTAAGGTCATATATTTGATAAGTTTTTTTCTTAGATCATACAACGGTTTTTTGTTCATATATAAATCATATAGGTCAGATAATTTTTTCCAATTCTTTCTGGCATTTGATATTCTATATCTATCTTCAGTCCATTGAGCTATTCTATTTTTAGCTGCTTCATCTCTCATTTTATTAGCAGTTGTTAACCATTGTCTTAATTTATTTCTTAAATTATCATCAGTATATCTGCTTAATTTATTTATTATCTTTCTTAATATATCAGTTCTAATCTTAGAGAATTTATTTCTTCTATTAACAAATTCTTTGAATTTATCCAAGAAATCATAAGCTCTTGCAACTGGGATTGAATGCAATAATCTTTTTGCAGTTTCTGCATCAGCAATGGTATTAACATCATTAATGAGTTGTCTTTTTTCTATTTCATCTAATCCTTTCTTTAATTTATTTTCTCTTTTCTTCAATTTCTTTGCTTTATTATTCCATTTATCTAAATAATGCTTTAAAGTTAATAATTTATTGATTTCATCAACATCTTCAAATAATTTTCTGCAAATTTTCAAAAGAGTAATATAATTTATACCTTTCTTAAGTTGATCAATTCCAGATTTGTTGAATCTATTTCTTAATTTATCAGATAAATCATTTAGTGTCTTATATTTGATTAATCTTTGTCTTAAATCATATATAGGTTTTTTATTCATATATAAATCATATAAATCAGATAATTTTTTCCAATTCTTTCTTGCATTTGATATTCTATATCTTTCTTCAGTCCATTTAGCAATTCTATTTTTAGCAGCATTATCTCTTATTTTATTAGCAGTTGTTAACCATTCTTTTAATTTATTTCTTAATACATCTTGATTATTTTTTGATAATTTATTGGTAAGTCTTCTCAAAATATTTATTTTATAATTAGATAAGTCTCTTCTTCTTTTTTCTAATTCTCTTAGTTTATTGAGGAAATCATAAGCTCTTGCAACTGGAATTGAATGTAAGAATTGTTTGGTTAATTCAGCATCAGCAATTGTATTAACATCATTAATGAGTTGCCTTTTTTCTATTTCATCTAATCCTTTCTTTAATTTATTTTCTCTTTTCTTTAATTTCTTTGCCTTATCATTCCATTTATTTAAATAATATTTCAGAATTAATAATTCATTTATATCATCAACATCTTCAAATAATTTTCTGAGATATTTAATTAAAGTAATATAATCTGATCCTTCTTTAAGTTGATTAATTCCTGATTTTGCTAATTTATTCCTTAATTTATCAGAGAAATCTTTTAAAGTCTTATATTTAATTAATCTTTGTCTTAAATCATATATTGGTTTTTTGTTCATATATAAATCATATAAATCGGATAATTTTCTCCAATTCTTTCTAGCATTTGATATTCTATATCTTTCTTCAGTCCATTTAGCAATTCTATTTTTGGCTGCATCATCTCTTATTTTATTGGCAGTTGTTAACCATTGTCTTAATTTATTTCTTAAATTATCTCCATTATAAGTTTCAATTATAAAGATGATTTTTTTTAATAAATCTTCTCTAAGTCCATATAATTTATTCTTTTGATTATATAAATCTCTCAATTTATCGAAGAAATCATAAGCTCTTGCAACTGGAATTGAATGTAAGAATTGTTTAGTTAATTCAGCATCAGCAATAGTATTAACATCATTAATAAGTTGTCTTTTCTCTATTTCATTTATTCCTTTCTTTAATTTATTTTCTCTTTTCTTTAATTTCTTTGCTTTATTATTCCATTTATTTAAATAATTCTTAAGAATCTCTAATTCATTTTTATCTTCATATTTTTCTATTATTGTTGTAAGATAAGTAATTGTTGTGAGATAATCTATTCCATCCTTAAATTTATTAAGACCATCTTTAATTAATTTATTCTTTAGAGTTTTTGTAAAATCATCCAATGTTTTATATTGAATCAATTTTCTTCTGAGCTCATTAATTGGTTTTTTATTCATATATAAATCATATAAATCAGATAATTTTATCCAATTCTTTCTTGCATTTGAAATTCTATATCTATCTTCTGTCCATTTAGCAATTCTATTTTTAGCAGCATTATCTCTTATTTTATTGGCAGTAGTTAACCATTGTCTTAATTTATTTCTTAATACATCTTGGTTATTTTTTGATAATTTATTGGTAAGTCTTCTCAAAATATTTATTTTATAATTAGATAAATCTCTTTTTTTTTTATCTAAATCTCTTAATTTATCAAAGAAATCATAAGCTCTAGCCACAGGGATAGAATCTAATAATTGTTTAGTTAATTCAGCATCTGCTATAGTATCAACATCATTAATAAGTTGTCTTTTTTCTATTTCATCTAATCCTTTCTTTAATTTATTTTCTCTTTTCTTTAATTTCTTTGCTTTATCATTCCATTTATTTAAATAATATTTCAAAGTAAGTAATTTATTGATTTCATCAACATCTTCAAATAATTTTCTTAAATATTTTATCATGATAATATAATTTGATCCTTCTTTAAGTTGATCAATTCCAGCTTTAGTAAATTTATCTCTTAATTTATCTACCATATCTTGTAATGTCATATATTTAATGATGCTTTTTCTGATTTCATATAATGGCTGTTTTTTTCTATATAAATCATATAAATCAGATAATTTTTTCCAATTCTTTCTGGCATTTGATATTCTATATTTATCTTCAGTCCATTTAGCAATTCTATTTTTACCTGAATTATCTCTTATTTTATTAGCAGTAGAAAGCCATTGTCTTAACTTATTTCTTAAATTATCATCACTATATTTTTCAATTGTTGTAATGATCTTAATTAATATATCTTCTCTTATTCTATCGAATTTTTTCTTTTTGTTATATAAATCTCTTAATTTATCAAAGAAATCATAAGCTCTAGCTACAGGGATAGAATCTAATAATTGTTTAGTTAATTTAGCATCAGCAATAGTATTAACATCATTTATCAGTTGTCTTTTCTCTATTTCATTTATTCCTTTCTTTAATTTATTTTCTCTTTTCTTTAATTTCTTTGCTTTATTATTCCATTTATTTAAATAATATTTCAAAGTAACTAATTTATTAATTTCATCAACATTTTCAAATAATTTTCTTAAATATTTTAATATAATTATATAATCAATTCCTTCCTTAAGTTGTTCTTTTCCTGTTTTTATGAATTTATTTCTTAATTTGTCAGTTAGATCTTTCATAGTTTTATATTTTATTAATCTTTGTCTTAAATCATATATTGGCTTTTTATTCATATATGAATCATATAAATCAGATAATTTTATCCAATTCTTTCTTGCATTTGAAATTCTATATCTATCTTCAATCCATTGAGCAATTCTATTTTTAGCAGCATTATCCCTAATTTTATTAGCTTTATTTAACCATTGCTTTAATTTATCTCCTAGTAAATTATCATAATATTTTGTTAAATTAATAATTCTTCTTCTTAATAAATTATTTTTATAGTTAGACATATCTCTTCTTTTTCTATCTAAATCTCTTAATTTATCAAAGAAATCATAAGCTCTTGCTACAGGGATAGAATCTAATAATTGTTTAGTTAATTCAGCATCAGCAATAGTATTAACATCATTAATAAGTTGTCTTTTCTCTATTTCATTTATTCCTTTCTTTAATTTATTTTCTCTTTTCTTCAATTTCTTTGCCTTATCATTCCATTTATTCAAACAATATTTCAAAGTTAGTAATTTATTAATTTCATCAACATCTTCAAATAATTCTTTAAGATATTTTAGAGTATTGAGATATTTAACACCATCTTTGAATTGTTTATTTCCATCATTTCTTAATTTGTCTCTTAATTTATTTGTAAAATCATTTAATGTTTTATATTTTATTATTCTATCTCTTAAATCATATATTGGTTTTTTATTCATATATAAATCATATAAATCAGATAATTTTTTCCAATTCTTTCTTGCATTAGATATTCTATATCTATCTTCAGTCCATTTAGCAATTCTATTTTTGGCTGCATCATCTCTTATTTTATTTGCAGTTGTTAACCATTGCCTTAATTTATTTCTTAAATAATTACCATTATATTTTTCAATTGTTGTAATGATCTTAATTAATATATCTTCTCTTATTCTATCGAATTTTTTCTTTTGGTTATATAAATCTCTTAATTTATCAAAGAATTCATAAGCTCTTGCAACAGGGATAGAATCTAATAATTGTTTAGTTAATTCAGCATCAGCAATAGTATCAATATCATTAATAAGTTGTCTTTTCTCTATTTCATCTAATCCTTTCTTTAATTTATTTTCTCTTTTCTTCAATTTCTTTGCTTTATCATTCCATTTATTCAAATAATATTTCAAAGTAAGTAATTTATTGATTTCATCAACATCTTCAAATAATTTTCTTAAATATTTTATCATGATAATATAATTTGATCCTTCTTTAAGTTGATCAATTCCAGTTTTAGTAAATTTATCTCTTAATTTATCAGACAAATCTTTTAGGGCCATATATTTTATTATTCTATTTCTTAATTCATATAATGGCTTTTTGTTCATATATAAATCATAGAAATCAGATAATTTTTTCCAATTCTTTCTTGCATTAGATATTCTATATCTATCTTCAGTCCATTTAGCAATTCTATTTTTAGCTGCATTATCTCTTATTTTTTCAGCTTTATCTTTCCATTCATTTAATTTTTTTCTTAACAAATCATCATAATATTTTGTTAATGATAATATTCTTCTTCTAATTAAGTTATTTTTATAGTTAGACATATCTCTTCTTTTTCTATCTAAGTCTCTTAATTTGTCAAAGAAATCATAAGCTCTTGCTACAGGAATGGAATCTAATAATTGTTTAGCTAATTCAGCATCAGCAATAGTATTAACATCATTAATAAGTTGTCTTTTCTCTATTTCATCTAATCCTTTCTTTAATTTATTTTCTCTTGTCTTCAATTTCCTTGCTTTATCATTCCATTTATTTAAATAATATTTCAAAGTAAGTAATTTATTGATTTCATCAACATCTTCAAATAATTCTTTAAGATATTTTAGAGTATTGAGATATTTAACACCATCTTTGAATTGTTTATTTCCATCATTTCTTAATTTGTCTCTTAATTTATTTGTAAAATCATTTAATGTTTTATATTTTATTATTCTATCTCTTAAATCATATATTGGTTTTTTATTCATATATAAATCATATAAATCAGATAATTTTTTCCAATTCTTTCTTGCATTTGATATTCTATATCTTTCTTCAGTCCATTGAGCAATTCTATTTTTAGCAGCATTATCTCTTATTTTATTGGCAGTTGTTAACCATTGTCTTAATTTATTTCTTATATTATCATCAGAATATCTGATTAATTTTCTTATTAATTTTTTTAAGAAATCTTTCTTTAGTTTAGATAATATATTTTTTCTTTCAGTCAAATCTTTTAATTTTTTCAAGAAATCATAAGCTCTTGCAACAGGGATAGAATCTAATAATTGTTTAGTTAATTCAGCATCAGCAATAGTATTAACATCATTAATAAGTTGTCTCTTTTCTATTTCATCTAATCCTTTCTTTAATTTATTTTCTCTTTTCTTTAATTTCTTTGCTTTATCATTCCATTTATCCAAATAATGTTCTAACATTCTTAATTTATTTGATTCATCTGTATCTTCGAATAGTTCTTTTAGCCTTTTAATAAGTTTAATATATTTTACACCGTCTTTAAATTGATCTTTTCCTTCTTCAGTAAATCTATTTTTTAAATTATTAATTAAATCATCCAATGTTTTATATCTTATTAATCGTAGCCTTAGATCATATATAGGTTTTTTATTCATATATAAATCATATAAATCAGATAATTTTTTCCAATTCTTTCTTGCATTTGATATTCTATATCTATCTTCAGTCCATTTAGCAATTCTATTTTTAGCTGCATTATCTCTTATTTTTTCAGCTTTATTATTCCATTCATTTAATTTTTTTCTGAGAATGTCATTATTAGTTTTATTTAAATTTAATAATAATCTTCTAAGAAGATTATTTTTGAAGTTCATTAAATCCCTTCTTCTTCTTTCTAAATCTTTTAATGATTTGAAGAATTCTATGGCTCTTGCCAAAGGAATAGCATCATTAAATCTTTTAACGACTTCAACATCAGCAATAGTATTAATATCATTAATAAGTTGTCTCTTTTCTATTTCTTCTAATCCTTTCTTTAATTTCTTATCTCTTTTCTTTAGTTTCTTTGCTTTATCATTCCATTTATTTAAATAATATTTCAAATTGAGTAAATTATTTATTTCATCCATATTTTCAAATAATTCTTTGAGGTATTTAAGAGTGTTGAGATAATTAACACCATCTTTGAATTGTTTATTTCCATCATTTCTTAATTTGTCTCTTAATTTATTTGCTAAATCATCAAGTGTCTTATATTTTATTAACCTTTGTCTTAATTCATATAATGGCTTTTTGTTCATATATAGATCATATAAATCTGATAATTTTATCCAATTCTTTCTGGCATTTGAAATTCTATATCTATCTTCAGTCCATTGAGCAATTCTTTTTTTAGCAGCATTATCTCTTATTTTTTTAGCTCTATCGTTCCATTGTCTTAATGCATTTCTTAAATAATTATTATTATATTTTTCAATTGTTGTAATAATCTTAGTTAATAATTCTTTCCTTATTCCATAAAATTTATTCTTTTGATTATATAAATCTCTCAATTTATCGAAGAAATCATAAGCTCTTGCAACAGGGATAGAATCTAATAATTGTTTAGTTAATTCAGCATCAGCAATAGTATTAACATCATTTATAAGTTGTCTTTTCTCTATTTCATCTAATCCTTTTTTTAATTTATTTTCTCTTTTCTTCAATTTCTTTGCTTTATTATTCCATTTATCTAAATAATTCTTAAGAATCTCTAATTCATTTTTATCTTCATATTTTTCTATTATTGTTGTAAGATAAGTAATTGTTGTGAGATAATCTATTCCATCCTTAAATTTATTTAGACCATCTTTAATTAATTTATTCTTTAGAGTTTTTGTTAAATCATCCAATGTCTTATATTGAATCAATTTTCTTCTTAATTCATATAATGGCTTTTTGTTCATATATAAATCATATAAATCGGATAATTTTATCCAATTCTTTCTTACATTTGATATTCTATATCTTTCTTCAGTCCATTGAGCAATTCTTTTTTTAGCAGCATTATCTCTTATTTTTTTAGCTTTATCATTCCATTCATATAATATGCTTCTAATAATTTCTGATTCTTTTTTAGTAATTTTTCTAATTATCTTTCTTAATAAATTATTTTTCAAGTTTAATAAATTTCTTCTATATCTATCTAAATTTCTTAATTTATCAAAGAAATTAATAGCTCTAGCTACAGGAATTGAATCTTTCAATTTTTTCAAAAGCGAAGCATTACTTAAAGTATTAACTGAGTCAATAGTTTGCCTTTTATCAATTTCATTCATGGCATCATCTAATATATCCTCTCTTTTTTTTAATTTTTTTACTTTATCCAACCACTTTTTCAAATATCTTTTCATAATTTTATCATTATTTCTGTTATCTTGATCTTCGAATATATCTCTTAAAGTTTCAAGAATTTTAATCCAATTATTTCCGTGCTTTAATTCATTCAATCCATCTTTTTTGATTTTGTTGTTCATTTCTTTCATTAAATCGTTTAAGACTTTGTATTCTTTTAATTTTTTTCTTAATTCATCAAGTGAGTCTTTGTTATTTTTATCCCTTAATTTATCAGATAAATATTTCCAATTCTTTTTCACGTTAGTGAGGATATAGTATTCTGTTATGAATTTGGTTATTCTTTTTGCTGCTAATTCTTTTCCTATTTTATTAGCGTTTTCATTCCATTTTCTTAATATTCTTCTAAGTTTATCTTTTTCTGATTCATTTCTTTTATTAATAATATTATTAAGAATATAATTTAATCTATTTCTCAATTTATCATAGAAATGACTAAGCCAGTTTCTTTGAATCATTTCCGCTGCTCTTTGTCTTGCTAATTTATTAGCATTTTTTCTCCATTGATTTAATTTATTTCTTAATAAATCATTTTCTGTTTTTTTTCTCAAAGGAACTAATCCTCTTAATAATTTGTCTATTCCATTTTGATACAAATCATCAAAGGTATCTCTATTTCTTTCATTTATTTTATCTTGTATTAATCCAACCAAATCTTCTAGAGCTTTCTTTCTATTATTTTCTAATATTTTATCCCAAGCATAACCAATATTTAATCTAAGATTCTCCAAAATATCTAATCCTTCTGCTATTCTATTTAATAATTCTTCATTTTTCTTTTTTTTAATCTTATCTAAAGTATTTCTACAGAATTTCTGAATGATTCTTGCATCTGCATTGCATTTAACTAAGCGAGCATTTTTTTGCCACTTTCTTAAAGATGCTTGGAGATTATCTTCAGATGTTGTTGATATTGTTATTATTATTTTAGTTAATATTTCTACAATTCTTTGATTCATTCTATTTTGTTTTCTTGTTTGATAACCTCTATACATTGATTGAATGTAGGCGGCAGCATCATCTTCAATATCTTTTAATTTCTTAGTTTTATCTAGCCATTCTCTTAATTTTTTTCTTAAAAGATTTTGTGAGGAATTTTTACCATTTTTTTCTATTAAATATTTAAGCAAATCTAACAAAGTATTTCTATTGGTAGAATCGATTAAATTATCCAAGAATTTTTTCTTAAGTAATTTATTCAATATTTTATTCATATGATTAAATTTAGCAGTTTGGTTTATAACATGTGGCATTATTTTTCTAGCTAAATTTTTCCATTTTTCTATTAACTTATTATTAATTTTATCAAGAATTTTTCTACAATATCTTTGAATAATTTTAGCATTTTCATGACATTTAATTTTTCTTGCATTTTTATTCCATTTCATTAAAGCATAAAGGACTTTATCGTCATCATAATCTAAATATCTAATGACTATTTGCTCTAAAAGTATCATTAACCTTTTTTGTTGATCAATTTTTTTCTTGGATAAATAATTTCTGAAATTATTTTGGATTTTACTTGCCATTTCATTTGGAATTACTATTGCATTATTGTACCAGGTATCCATATATTTAGATAATTGTTGTTTTCTGTATTTATCATATATATTAGGTATTCCTTTCAATTTTTGAAGTATCATTTTCCATCTAAGGCCTTCTAATAATTTATAGAAAGGTTCTCTGCATGCTATTTTTTTAATAGCTAATGCTAATTTATCGATATCATCTGGTTCGATTTGTTTTGTTGACATCATATCAGCAATTAGTTTAAATACATAATCTTTGAACATATTTTGCAAATCTTCTTGGCATTTTGCTTTTAATCTTTTTTCGAGATTTTTTCTACAAAATCTTTGAATAATTCTTGCAGATTCTATGCAATGTGAAAGTCTTGCATTTTTTCTCCATTTGTGTAATGCAGGCTCTAAACTATTTTTTTCTATAACTCTTCCTAAGATATTATATAATATTTGATTTAATCGAATAAATCTGTTAAATTCTTTTCTTAAACCATGCCCTCTAAAATTAGCTTGTATTCGAGCAGCGGCATCATTTAATCTCATTATAGGAAGTAAATTTCTCCAATGATTAAATTTATCTCTCAAATTTTTCATATCAGAAGCATTTTTACGATATAAATATTTAATTAAAATATCAGGAATAATATTCTTATTGGCTTTATC
>NBJL03002072.1:9661-21807 GCA_002087855.3 Entodinium caudatum | reverse complement strand
GCCCAATCCCCAATCCCCAATCCCCAATCCCCAATCCCCATCCCCATAAATGATGAATTTAATATTAATAAATAATATTATAAATTAAAATTTATAATCTTATTATTTCTTAAATAAAATGATTATATACCTTAAATAATAAATAAATAAAAATGTTTTATGCAACATATTGGCAAATTTGAAAGTCAGTATTTTTCTTTTTTTTATTATCAGTATTATCATTATTATCTTTATTAATATTACTTTTATTATTAGAAACTAAATAATGTTTAAATTTATATCTCGAATACATTGGTTGTGTTTTTCTATTTTCCATAATGGATTTCTTTAATATATTTTCTGGATTATTTGTTATTTTATCAACAAAAGCTGGTGTTGTTTGATAAGCTTTAAATAAATGTTCAGTCTTTTTACTTCCCATATAATCATTAAATGCTTTTGTTCTTTGTGCCACTTTTTTCCTATTTGAATCATTCATTTCTTTTATGGTTTCTTTATCCAAAATTTCAATAGGATTTACATTATAATAATCATTCAATTTTTTTTTCCTTGCATTTGATTGTATTTTATTCTTTTCGCATCTAAAAGTATTTTCCGGCTTTTTACTTTTACTATAATCATTCATCACACCCAGATTATCAAATCTCCTTTTACCGAATTTATATTTTCCTTTTTGTAAGTCATCACCTATTGAACCGTCTAAATTTTTCTTTACTAAATCTTTTTGTATCATTTTTTTTTTTTTTCCTAATTTTTCTTGTTTTTGTTCTAATTCGAATGTTGTTAAACCTTTTTTGCTTGGTTTTAGAAGAGCAATGTCTTTTAATTCTTGATTATATAAAGAGGCAGATTTTTTATGTATTTTGTCTTCACGACAAATTAAATTGGCATAGGTATTATGAGCTGTTTCTGCGTTCATGTAATAAATATCATTTGCCTGGGATTGCTTTGTGGTTGATTGTGATGGACTGTTTTTTATGGATGATTCTTGATTTGATTGCTTTGAAGGGGTCTCTGACATTTTATATATTTTTTCTTGGTTTATATTTTTTTTAATTAAAAAAAATTAAAATTTTGATAAAAATAAATAAAATAATAAATAATAAATAGCAAAAATTATTTTTAATTTTCCGAACCACTTCCAGATCCTGAACCAGATCCACTTCCAGAACCAGAACCACTTCCATCTCCTGAGCCATCTCCCGAGCCATCTCCAGATCCTGAACCCGATCCAGAACCGCTTCCTGATCCGCTATTATCTTTTTTATCACTGCTTTCTTCATCACTCGAACCCTCTGAAGAATCTGATTCATTTTTCGTTGCTATTTTTTTCTTTGGCTTGGCTGGCTCTTTAACAAAAGGTATTTTTTTATCAGTGGGAATATTTTGCTTTAGGACTAATTTTTTACTATCTAATTCTTTATCTTTTATCCTAGAAGGAACATCTATTCCTTTAATGCTAGTCATTAACTTGGTCTTCATTTCTTTTTCTGTGATTTTTTTTTTGTGGTCTTTCTTAGCTCCCATGACACTTCGATAGACTGGGTCATACATGATAAATCCTTTACTGTTAATAAACCCTTTATCTTTAAGGTCTTTTCTGACTTTTTGATTACTAAAAAAACTTTTTAAGTTGTAATCATATAAAGAAACATATTCTTTTTTTGTGCTCTTGTTTTTATTAGTGCAATCGAGTATGAATCCTCCTTCTTTGTCATCTTCGGCGAATTTTTCCAATTCTTTAGATAATGCTTTTAAATTAATTTTCACTCTGTAAAAATTATCATCATTTGGAATAGGCATTTTATTCTTCATGCATTCTATTTTTCTTTTGACTAATTCTACTCCTATTAAATAAGACGGGTAAACAATTTCAGGCAAAAGACATTTTGGCGCTCCTCCTGCCATTGAGATAACTAAGGATGATATAAATAACGTATAACATTCATCTTTATTTTTTTTAATAAGTTCTTTATATTCTGTGACCATTTTTAAATTTTTGTGATTTACTTTGGGATAAGGCTGTGAATCATACTCTTTTTTATTGGCTGATTTTCTTGAAGCTCGAACTATTAAAAATTTGTTGAATTCATCCAGGAAAAGACCTGCTTTATCACCGTGGACTTCATTTTCAGTACCTGAAGCGATACCCTTTATGAAGTAATCATATAATTTACTTTTTGTTATTGTTTTACGGGATTCATCTCTTGTGAAAAGTTTATAATGTGTATCGAATAATTTTACCGCCTGTTCACAATCGAAAAAATATATGTCAGTAATATAATATAATTTATTCAAGTTTTTGATTTCTTTTATTAATTCTTTTTTTTTGGCTTTTTGTTTCTCGATGTTATCTTTTTCTTTTTCCTTTTCTTTCTTTTTTTCTTTATCTTTAGCATCTTCTTCTTGTAATTGCGAATTTGATTCTTTTTTGTAATAATTAATAAATATTGTGCTATTCCTTTTTTTGAAATGAGTTAATAATTCAATCATATCACCTATTTTGAAATTACCTGGAATTTTGGAGAAATCTTCATAATTTAAGTAAACCATGCTATATTTAGAAGAAGAAGGTTCTAAATTACATAAGACACTTTTTGATCTTTTAAATTTTGGTATAAGCTTTTGCTGCATTGCTTCGTTTTCTTCGTAATCATCTTCCTCTTCTTCCTCTTCTTCTTCCTGGTTATCATCATTGTTTTCTTCCTCGTTATTTTTGGTTTCTTCTCCTCCTTCTTTTTGAGTCTCTTTTTTAGCTTCTTCTACTGTGCTTCCTATTTGGATTGTTTTAACTTCTTTACCATATCTCATTTCGATTTTTAAGGAAAATCTACCTCCTTCATCTAAAGGAGTTTTATTTATAAACAACCCATTTTTATTAGTAACATGCTCAAAAATTTCTTCAAAATATTCATTGTCTTCTTCAAATTTAGGCCTTCCAAAACATATATATTCAATTTGAACTTTTTTTTTACAATTTTTATTCCCAATTAATAATAATTTCATATTATCATTCCCAGGTTTTAATTTAATCCTATCCCAAAGATCTTCATTGTCTTTAATAAACGACAAATCTTTCAAAGTATTAATTTCTTCTAATTTATAATAATTAACATTTTCATCTTTGCTTTCTTTTTCATCACTTTTGTTTTCACTTTCTGTTTTTTCAAGATCATCTTCTCTAAAATCAATCCTGAATATAAGATCTAATTCACCCATGGTAAATAAAAGCGGAGGAAAATCCGTTTGTTGATGCTGCTTACCGAATTTTTTCGGCATTTTTAATAATTATTTTATTAATAAATTACTTATGTAACTTAATTAATAAATAAATTTTTTATTTATATGAAAATTTAATAAGAATATTATTATGGGGATTGGGGATTGGGGATTGGGGATTGGGGATTGGGGATTGGGGATTGGGCCCAATCCCCAATCCCCAATCCCCAATCCCCAATCCCCAATCCCCAATCCCCATTTCAATTACTTTATAAAAAGTAAGTTAAATCTAAAAATATTTTTTTTAATTAAATAATTTCTTAAATAAATATCAAGAAATATAAAAATTAAACTGCATTATTTAATTCATACATTCCATAATCCTCCATATTTTGATTTATATCACTTTGGAAAGCTTCATTATTAAGATTAAAATTATTTTGATAATTCATCATATTTTGATCAAAATTAACCGGGTAATTATTATTTATATTATTAATTGGCATCTTATTTTGCATATATCTTCTTTTATTATTTGATTTGGCTGTTCTCGGTCTTTTCTTTTTTACATTATTATTATTTGGAATTTGATTTTGAAAAGAATATGAAATATTTTGCTTTGGAGTATTATTATACATGTTATAATTATTGTTATTATCATCAGTCAGATAATTATTAAATTGATTTATATTATTATTCATAATATTATTATTAGACCTTTTGGCTTTATTTTTTGGAATCCTTGATGAATTTTTCCTTTTATTATTTGTTTCAATCCCTTTTAAATTTGTTATTTCGAAATTAAAATTGTTTATTCCTTCCAACATATTATTAAAAGTAAATAAATTTGGTTCTATTTTAATATTAGTAAAATTATCTAAGTCAGGTAAGGAATTGACTTCATTTAAATCACATTGCTGCAAAATTTTGTTTTTGTTTTCACAAAAGTAATTAATGGTATTTAATTCATCTTTTTTATTTAATATATTATTAATTTTTTCTATTATCTCTTCGAGCTTTGTTAAATTAAGTTTCATTTCATTTTCATATTTATTTAATTCCTCAATATTTTTAGATAATAAATTAGTGGTATTATCAACAATTTCTTTTTCTTTATTATCTAATTTTATTTTGACTTGTTCAAAAGTATTATGAATTTCATTTTTGCATCTATCAATTAAATCACTCACTAAATTTTTTTTCTTCAAAATAGATTCATTAACTAATATTATCGATCTTTTTTGGTCATTTGCATATTTAGACAAATCCCCTAATTTTTTAAATATCAAAGGGTAAGCCTTTTTAATATTTAAAACTTCGTGATTTTTATGAATACCATGAACTACACATTCTGAACAAACGCAATTAGACATGCAATCTAAACAAAGATAAGTCAAAGGTTCTGAATGTTCTTTACATAGTTGTTTAATATTATTTTGACTTAATTCATTAATAATGTTTATTTCTGAGGTTGATATATTATTTTCAATATTTTTATTATTATTTATATTTTTGTTATTTTTTATATTATTTTCCTTATTTTGCATTTGATTAAAATTATCAATATTATTAAAGTTATTATTATTATTTTCTCCTTCTTGATTAATATATTCATTATTATTATTGAATAATTCATTTTCATTATTAATTAAATTAATATTATTAGACTCATTATCTTCTTCATTGTTTTCATAACCACCTTCTAAAATTTGCTTTATAGTTTCTGGTTCTAATTCTGTCCAAATATTGCATAAATCGCATTTAATAAATTGAGTTAAATTAGAATTTTTTATTTGCTTTGTTATTAATATTTTTCTTGCACAAGGTACACATAAATTATGCTCACATGCTAACACTAAAGAATATTCAGCTTTTTTATTACATTTTGAGCAAACCATATCTTCTTCTTCTGATGACATTTTTATATTTTTTAAATTTTTTGAGAAAAATAAATTATTTAAAATTTAAAATACATTTTTAAAATAAAACATTTTTTCCTTTGGGGATTGGGGATTGGGGATTGGGGATTGGGGATTGGGGATTGGGGATTGGGCCCAATCCCCAATCCCCAATCCCCAATCCCCAATCCCCAATCCCCATTAAATTGAAGTTAATAAAGAAATAAAAATTTCCTTTTATATATTTGAAAATTAATATTAAAAAAAATAAAACTAATTATTCAGAATAGTTAATTGACAAACACCAATAAATAAACAAAATATTAATATTAATAAGTCAACAGCATGATTTTTTTTTATTTTTATCTTTTTTTGGAGCTTTCAAAGTTTGAGATTTAATGTCATTTGATAATTTAATTCCGCAAGATTCATCTTGTAAATCATAATAGTTAGAATCAATTCTTCTTGCAATTTCTTCTAAACTATTATTAAAAACTGTTTTAACATTAACATCAGTTTTGGCTGATGTTTCAAAAAATAATAATCCATAAGCATCAGCCAATTCTTGTCCTTCCTCTTTAGATACTTGTCTTTTGTCTTCTAAGTCACATTTATTTCCTACCAAAACTATAATTACTTTTTGCGCCATATAAGTTTTACAATCATCTATCCATTGTTTAGCACTATCAAAACTATTTTTACTTGATATATCATATACAACCAAAGCACAAACTGCATTTTTATAATAAGCTCTTGTGATAGAGCGAAATTCTTCTTGCCCAGCAGTATCCCAAATTTGAATTTGATAAACTTTATTATTAAAATCAATATTCTTTTCACCAAATTCAACTCCTATTGTTGTTTGATAATCACTCTTAAATGTATTATAAACAAAACGAAGAAGAAGATTCGATTTTCCAACAGATGCATCTCCAACAATTATATATTTTAGTAAATAATCAAATTTTTTTGACATATTTATCTAATTTTAAAATAAAAATTTATTATTTATATTTATATAAAAAATTTCTTATGGTTTATAATTGTAATGGGGATTGGGGATTGGGGATCGGGGATTGGGGATTGGGGATTGGGCCCAATCCCCAATCCCCAATCCCCAATCCCCAATCCCAAATATTTTCAACCATTCCCTTTTTTTAAAAATAATTAAATATACATATAAATATACACTAAAAATAATTTATGAAAAAAATAATTAATGGTTAACGTTATCAACATTATACCTTTCATTTATATTCTTACTTTTAATTCTGTTAAATCACATATGATAAATAATCCTATTCAATCATCGAATAATACAAATCCTCTTGATTTTTATTTATCATTTGTCAATTATAGTGCGAGAACTATTTATGCATATAATGAAATAATAATAACTCAGGAGATTGATTCTATTAAGTTTAATGATTCGTCTTATATTTATTCTGCAAATTTATTCCGTTGTTCGAGTCAAATTAATAATTATCTATTTGCCAAATATAAATTATACCAAACTTTTGAAAATGAAAATGGAATAACAACAGCTTATTTATGTAAGCAAATACCTGATAATTGTACTTATATTGGTTATATTAAAGAAAGGCAATTTACTGAGATTTCTAATAATAAGGGACAAAAATGTGGTATCAATGATAATGAGATGATACTATATGGAATAAAAGAAAAAAGTATTTTCTTTTATTATACGGAAGAGGAAAAGATTTATGAAGTTTTATTAAATTATAAAATAAATACTATTTCTTGTAAATTAAGAGATAGTGATTTTTATCTTTGTGCAATTGATCAAAATGACAAATTATATTTAATAACTTTGGCTCATATATATTTGAATAATAATATCAAAGGATTAGTACAAAAAAATATTTTCGAGATTCCAATAAATACTACTTCTTATAATAATAAAGTTTTTATCTACGATTCACAAAAAGATCATTATAAACTAATGTGCAATGTAGATAAGGAAAATTATGATGTTTCTTGCATAATAATAAATATTGGGAATTCATTAAATTCTAACGCTAATTTTAAAGAATTTGATTTTTATATAAGTAAATTCTCAATTAATGAAGATAATTGTTATTTAGCTGGATTTAATTCTGAATTTTTATTATGTTGTGGAATGATGGATCAAATATCTTGTCAAAGAAGAAATATATTTTTTGAGCAGACAAAAGAATTTAATATATATTTACAAGGAAATATAAAAAATCTTACTATAAATAATAATATAAATTATGCAACTCTTTTATATATTAACGAAGTATCAGATGAAAATTATATATACGAATATCATATATATCCTCCCAAATGTAAAAATCATTCAAAAATATTATATGTATTTTCAGAAGAAACATTTATTTTATCAGAAAAAAAGACAAATACAAAATATTATATAAAATTTAAGAATTTACCTTTTGAATACGGCTTTTCTAAATTAAATGAGACTGAAATTAATTCTACTAATGAACAAATGGAAGTCAAAGATGAACTCATAAAATTTTCTTTTGTTTCAACAAATAATAAAACAATACAAGATTTTTATATTGAATATGAAATATCCATTGAAGAATCCTATTCAGCAATTTGTAATATATCATTAACAATTAAAACTTGTTATAAATCATGTAAAACTTGTACAGAGGATTATAGTCATTCAAGTGATGAACTACATAATTGCATCGAATGTGAAAAAGGCTATTATTATTTTCCTTTACAAAATTCAAATTGCTTTACCGAACAAGAAATGGCTATTGCTCACCCAGATTGGTATTTAGACGAAGAAAATAAAACATTTGCCAAATGTAATATTGAATGCAGTACATGTAATGGACCTACTAATGAAGATTGTGTAAGTTGTAATGATACTTATTTATATAATGGTCGATGTCGAACAGAATGCCCAGAAAAAACTTTTAAATCGCTTGATAATAAAGGAAATAAAAAATGCGAAAAGTGTTTTGAAACTTGCAAATCTTGCATAGAAAGAGGAAATTCCTTTGAAATGAAATGTCTTTCTTGCCCTGAAAACAAAATATTTTATTTATATAAAAAAGAAAATGAAACTAATTTAAATTGCTTTACTTTAAATGATGCTAATAGTAAAACTTTTTATAATCCAGATAATAATAGAGTCACAAATTGCTATGAATTATACAATAAATATATTATAAATAATACCACTGAATGCATTGATAAACCTGATTTTGGTTATTTCATTTCTAATGAAACAACTGGATTACTTTCATCTTGCCATCCTTTATGCCAAAAATGTTCTAGAAATTATACAAAAGAAAATCATAATTGCGATACTTGCAAAGAGGGATTATTATTTGAAGAAGGTAATTGTGTTGAATATTGTAATGAAGGTTATTTTAAAGCAGGGAATAAATGTCTTAAATGTCATAGTAATTGCAGGACTTGTTTTAATGTTACTAATAGTAGTAGTATGAATTGCATTTTATGTAAGAAAAATTATTATAAATTAAACGGCACAAATGATTGTTACGATAAAACATTATTAAATAAAAGTTTTTATTTAAAAGAAAATTTATTTTATCATTGCGATGATAATTGTTTAACTTGTTCAAAAGGGAAAAATAAGAAATCAAGCAATTGTCTTTCTTGTGATACAGAAAATAAACATTTATTTTTAGTAGAAGATTTAAATAATTGCCAATTTAGCAATTATTCTGGATATTACTTGGATAGTGTTAATTCTATTCTAAAAAAATGTTTTAATAATTGTAAAACCTGTGGAGGGCCTTTAGAATATAATACGGAAACTAATGAGGTAAATCATAATTGTATTGAGTGTAAAGATAATTATCATAAAATACCGTATAATTTATATGAATTTTACTATTATAATAATGAAGCAATTAATCGGAAAAGTATTGGAGAAACTATTTTAAATTCAAATGATAAATATTATTATGGTAATTGTTTAGAATACTGTCCCGATAATCTTTTCTTAACATTAGAAGGTTATTGTATGCCAATATGTCCTAATGGGACATATCATTTTTATAACAATCATACATGCTTGAAAACATGTCCACAGTATTATGAAATAAATCAAGAAAAAAAAGAATGCATAATTAAATCATTTGACAAAAAAGTTTCATCGAAAGAATTTAAATCCCAAATAAGTAGTAATATAACAGCATATTTGAATTCATCTAAACTTATTAATGGTTCTGATTTCATTGCTTTGATTTTAACATCTGATGATTTAGATCCAAAAGAGCAACTTAAAAAGGGCATATCAGCAATAGATTTAGGTGTTTGCACCAAAAGTATAAAAGATTATTATAATATATCTGAAAATGAAAGTTTAATTATTTTAAATATGGAATCAAAAAAGAATTTGACAAAAACAGAAGAAAAAGAAAATAATGATAATTCTTTTAATTTAGGAAAGGAAATCCAAATCGAAGTATATGACAAATCAGGAATAAAACTCGATTTATCAGTTTGTAAAGAAGAAATAAAAGTAATGAAATATATAGGAAACACTGAAGAAATAGATATTAAATCAGCTATGAATTTAGCTGATAAAGGTATAGATGTATTTAATGCTAGTGATGAATATTTTAATGATTTATGTAAATATTATGATAATAATGATAATAAAGATATAATAATAAAAGATAGAAGAAACGATATATTTCAAAATGTATCCTTTTGTCAAAAAGGTTGCACCTATGATGAAATTAATTACGATTTAATGACAGCTAATTGTATCTGCGATCCTAGTTTAATTCAAAATAGTTTAAATAATGATTATAATAATATCAATCCTGATGATAATAAATACAAAGAAGAAAAATTAAATTTTAATACATTGACTGAATCTTTTATTGCTAATTTATTAGAATTTAATATAGAAGTAATTTATTGTTATAATTTAGTTTTCAAAATAAAATTATTAAAAAGAAATATTGGATTTTATTGCCTATTGTCAATGTTTATTACGCAAGTTATATTTCTTTTTGTTTTTCTAACTAAAAAATTAAAACCTTTAAAAGACTACATGCTTTTTTTTAATAATGAAAATACAACAAGTATTAAATCTTTCCCTCAACAACAAAATAATAATAGTAATTCTAATATAAATATTGCCGATGGGTTAAAAGAAAAAAAAATTATTTCTAAAAAAAAGAAAAAGAAAAAGAAGAAAAAAAAGCAAAAAGAAAAAGGTGAATTAATAAGTAATGAATTAAATAATGAAAGCAATTCATCAAGTAAAAGAAAAATATTTTGTATGGATGACAATGAAGATTTAGATAATATATTAAATAATCAAAAAATTAATTTACAAGGATTAATGCCATTATTTTCTCAAGAGCAGATTAATAAAAATAATAATACAATTAATATACAACAAAAAAGTGATAAATTTATTTTCAATAATTATATTTCTCAAACTATTAATATCCAATCACCTATAATTAATATAAATAACCAAAAAGAAATATCAAATTATAAAAAAATAAATTCTCTTAAAAAAAAGAAAACAGATGAAATAATACTGGAAACAGCCAATAATAATAATGATAAGTCATATACTATAAAATCCAAAAAAAAAAAGTCTTTACATCAAAAAAGATTCACCAAAAATAATATTTTAAATAAAAAAAATTCTAATGTAAAAAAACATATAATTGATATTAATGCTAATCAAGATATAATTAATTTATCCCAAACTGATGAAGACTTACAAGATTTAGATTATGAAAAAGCTATTCTTCAAGATAAAAGAACTTTATTAAGAATGTATTGGGCTTTCTTGATTGATTCACAAATTATTTTGGGTACTTTTTGCACTGAAAATTATCTTAATTTACTTGTGATTAAATTAAGTTTTTTAATATTCACATTTCAAATAAGTTTTTTCCTAAATGCATTTTTTTACACTGATGAATATATATCAAATGCCTACCATAATAACGGGGTATTAGACTTTTTTTCTGGTTTGCCTAAATCAGTATATTCTTTTGTTGCAACATTAATTACAACTAATTTATTAAAAATGTTATCTAATAGTAAAAGCGAATTAAAGAAAGTAATACTAGAAAAAAGAAAAGAAGATAATTGCCTTAAATCTGGAAATTATTTTCTCCTCGCAATTATTTTTCCCTCAAAATTTTTTAAGGAATTTTTAAAAGTCTCTTAATTATTTTCCCCCTAAATTTTGAAATCTTTTTATATGTTTTATTATATAAAAATGAATATTATATCATGAATGTGTCAATTTATATTTTAAATTATTTCTCTTAATTATTTTCCCCCCCAAAAAATAAAAATTTTAGACAAAAAAAAATTTCTCTCAATTATTTTCCCCCCAAAAGATAAAAATTCTTACTCCATAAGGGGGGGAAAATAATTGCGAGATTTACGGTATTTCTCTTTGAGTGATCAATTTGTTTTCAGCTGTTTAGGTAATGAGCATAATATCAAATATATTACTTTTTATTTAGATAATGAAAATAATCTTGTAAAAAATGATTATGTAACTGCGGAAGAGACTGAATGCGGATATCTAAATGGATATAATCTCTATCCTGAATTAGATACTGATACAAATGAATATCGTTATTTTCTGATATATGATTATCTATGCGCTTTAGACTCAGCTCATCCAGAAGAAAATATTTCTAAAGAAAATAATTCAGAGGAAATAGAAATTGTAAAAGAAGATATAAATATTAGATATAATGAAGAGGAAGGAAGTGAAGAAAATGAATATAAATGTCCTTTGGAAAAATGCTCAAAATGTAATAAGGAAAGTGAAACTCATAACTTATGTATTAAATGTAACATAGGTTATTACCCCTTAAAAAGTCACCTTTATAAAGAAGAACAGTCGATTTTAAATAATAGTTATATCGCTTGTTTTAACTTTTCAACAAAACCTTCAAGTTTTTTCTTTAATGATTTAGGTGGATATTTTGAACCATGTTTTGAAACATGTGAAACATGTGATTATGGAGGAAATGAATTAAATAA